>JAGDQP010053199.1:0-13613 GCA_022664845.1 Lepisma saccharinum | reverse complement strand
ATCCTATTGATTGGAACCATTATATGACTGTTCGCTATGGATATCGAAGTGACGAAAGGTACACCAAAGAAAACACATGATTCTTCTTTTTTAACATACGGATCTATTATCTACACTTATCATTGAATATTTCATTACGAGCGTTGCAATACCGATACACCGAACATGTCCATCAAAATATCTGAACATAAAAATACCTCTTAGCTAAATACATTTGTACAGTTTCGATTGCTACCAATCCTTTACTAACCAGATCGATAGCTGTCTAATGTTCACCCTAGTGTATATCCAATGACACCAAATGTTCTTTACTGGGTGGACACTATTCACTTGTAGCAATGTTTATATACACCACCAATATCTCCGAAAGGGTGCGCACCGTAATTAGTTGGATGTTGGTTATGAAGGAATACATTTTGTTTCCCCCAGATGGGTAGACAACATTTTTGTAGCAATGTTTATATGAAATGGCAAAAACCTGTATCCTGGTGGTGTGGCACTGTATTGTGTACCACTGTGTGTTTACAAGACGAAAAACTTTGAATGTTGATAGATCCCATGTGCCAATCTATCACCAAACGTTGTATTAGGGGAGGTATTATACTATTTAGTTTATATGAAATGGTGAACTTGGTATCCTGTGTGTTGTATCACAGGAAACTGCAGTACTTTGTTATATGCAATGCCGAACCATATATCCCGATTGTTACATTTTGTTTGTTTTTATCGTCATGCACATTTCGTCACTTATCTGTAATAATATTATAAATGTGTTTACAGCATGTCTTGTAACTGTTTGTCACAGTATGTATTGCACCTTGTAATTTTTAACCGAAGCACTGTATTTGTTATTTGCACAATAAAGGCAGTTTTGTAATTAGAAAGATTGTTATAATTTTTAATCCTGATCCAAAGCCGATAGTGAAGTTCCATTTTCAACGTCCTTTGTCCACAGCACATCGTAGATTGCCTGTAAAACATCGTCATTGGCAATCATCCCTCTATAGGTACCTATAAAGCTTTATATTGGGCTGCCTTTAACTAGATGCATTTCTACAAGGATTGTAAATAGGGTTTCATATGTATTGAAAAACGCCAACATCTCCAAAACTTCATCTATTAAATCATCCGATGAAAGGTTGCTACATGCATGACCATCAGCTTCAAGGCGAATGTCGGCATAGCTGTAAATGCTAGCTACAAAAAGGAGGGGTCCATTGATCAATAGCCTGCAATATATAATTCGCACTCACGTGTGGGTCTGAATAGACACAAACGACCACATTGTTCGGGACTTGGTTCAATGCCTGTCGATGGAGTTGGTATATATCAATTACCAGCCAATCATAATGCTCTATTACAATGGATCTTGTCTTATAGCTATCCAATGACAACACGGTAACAATAATCGATAACAAACGTGTGGTCATCTCGTGGACCGCGATAGTGGCTAATTAGTGTAAATCATTACGTTAATTGTGTAGCGTTTACTTTGCATGCTTAGATGACATTTCTGATCGTTGGGTATGCTATCGAATCATCGAACCATTTTATTTATTGACACCAAATCACGCACTTCTTACCCTCAACTATGGTTGCAAGCGGTGTCGTCATGTGTTGGTTAGTTCGACTGTCATTCCTATTCAGTTCTGATTTCTACAAACGCTCCATCAGCCAAATATGATATTCCATTTCCATGCTCAACCAGTCACCAATCTATATTGTGTCTATGCTATAATACTTTAATGAATCTAGATTCACATCTGTTCCTGTTATTTTAAAAACCCATGTCCTACCAATTGAATGGCCAGGTTCAAATACTCATCTGTTTGTCTATTCGACTTTTGGCTATCATTATACGGGATACAATAGCACTCCGCTGTACTGGTCTGTTTGTGTGCTAGTAGCTCTACAGACACCTGGCCTATGTGCCCCTAATGCCTCTGACATTTGTTTTGTTTATCCAAAAGGTGAATATGTAATGTCCAGTCACTTGACTGTATTTCCATTATTGCTACCTATTAGCTATGTCGACTTGACATTACCGTGTTCGATCGTTGGTCCTAGTAACGCATACTGACTTGTAGTTCAGTCTTTTCACGACCGATAATACATAACTAGTCATATATTTAAGGAAATGGGGTGGTTTTAATAATATTCTGTATGTTGTATATGTGCCGGGTATTCTGAGGAATCAGTCCCGACGTTGGCCAAAAAAATCTGTTTAAAGCTTTATTAGTGGGGCATAGTAATAATGACATTTTGCTACGGTTGCATCATACTTTCCCCATCCTAGGGCTTACGACGTCCGTGTTGGTCGCTTGACACTTCAAAATCTGTTATTAAGCAGCAAAGATACAACCAATTTCACATGCCGAGATGACTTTCCTGGGTGTCATTTTCTGATGAAGATGTTCCGTAATTGTAATCTGGCGAGTTGGACAGCGCGCAGTACGCCTGAGACCGTCTTTTATGTTTCTCTACATCCGCGCTTCCATTTTCGAGATGGGTTACTAAACAATGAAAATACACCCACGTCCATATGCCGGCAAGATTTCACGGGTTTCATTTCTTGGTGGTGTACGTTTATTACAATCCGCTATCAGTGTCATGTCGACTATACTAGCTATTTTGTTACAATAAACGAGTTTTAGTCAAAGCAAACAATCTTTCGAATTCGATGTACGATTTCTGTTTTTAAATGTTCGGCCGCAGTTAGCAAATATACAACGAGTACTGCCAAGTCCTGTAATACACTTTGTTTGTTATTTGTGGAGGATTAGCGAGATATTTTTATAGAGTTACCGATGTACAAGCCGACAACACTATTGCGTATTTGCGTTTCTCTCCTATATTTTCCCTAAACATTTTTTTACTTTTTTAAAAGATTATATGGTGTTGCACGGCAGTAGGACATACGTTTTATATTTCATCTTGTCACTCACATCAACGAATATTAATTTACTTGTGACAAATGTTTCTTATATTTCCAGTGCGTACATGTGAATAAACCATCTTTCATGACTTGGTCACCCAGACAACTTCAACTAATCAGCCATCCAAATTTATAATTTTTCGTTTATAACTAACGGACATACGGGACCAACCACCAATCACCTCCCGGCCTTATTCCTTTATTTTCACCGACGATCTACCCCACGCGGAAGCTACAAGACAAGAACCAGGCTCGGCCATAATTCCATCTAACACCTCCCGTTGACTGGCTTCCATTGCTATGACGACTCTTCAGCCATGACCTCGGCACGTCACTGTCACCCTCCTTTGTGTTAATTTCTATAGTTACGTACCATTATCTACTCCTATTAACGATATAATTATGCTTCACAACAAAACACATCAAATGAAACAGCTTAAGGCTTCTCTCTCTGGTGGAATAGGTGGCCGAATAAAAGGGAGCAAAAGAGAAAGAGAAGGCAAAGCATAACAAACATGTTATCCTTTAGAAATGTGATCTGAAAGACCCTCTAACCCATGTTGTCTCTTGCTCTTTCTCTATCTCTCTCGTCCTTTCTCTCTCTCTCTCTCGCTCTCGTTCGCGCAATTTGTAGCTTTCTCAAGTGGTTGTATTAAGAAATGGATGGTTTCGAAGTTACAAGCAGATTTAAACAGTTGTTATGAGTGAAGTATTCAAAATAAACTGCATTTCAATATAAATAAATGCATTTCAATTACCTTTTCTAGGAAAAATAGACCAATTCATTTTGAATATAAGATTAATAACTTAAATATCAAAAGAAACCAAGAGGTAAACGATTTCGGAATTCTCTTTAATAATAAACTATCTTTCAATGCACATGTAGAAAAAGTATGCAATGAGGCTTATAAACTCTTAGGATTTGTGATAAGGAACACGAGAATTTCGCAACTTTAATGCGTTAATAATTGTATTTGATACTTTTGTGAGAAGCAAACTAGAGTATGCTTCGATAATCTGGATTCTTTACTACATGCAATTTATTAACAAAATTGAACGTATTCAAAACAAATTTCTGAGATACCTCTATTACAAGATTTTTAGAATTAATTCTTATCAAGAAAGGGTGTCGTACAATACACTTTTAAAGATTTTTGGTATAAGTTCGTTGGCAACCAGACACGAGTTCTTGCAGTTAACCTTTCTTTATAAATTAGTAAATGGAATCATTGATAGCTCGGAGTGTTTAAAGCTATTGAATTTTAATACAATAGCTATCAATTTAAGGAGTAGATTGCTTTTTAATTGTAATAGATCTAAAACTATTGCACATTCCAATTCACCTGTTACAAGAACGTGTCAGTTATTCAACAAACTGTCGCCAAACAATGTGGATGTTGATTTTGCTATGCCTTATTCTACTTATGTAAAAACTCTTAAATATAATCCCCGATTGTTGTGAAATTTTTTAACTCGATATTGTATTATATTTGGTCTTTCGATTTTACTTATTAGTGACAAGTAATGCCGTTGAGATAATTGTGTCCGAGTACTTTCATTTAGGTTTCGCTATTTTTCTCGTTTGTAATATTTGACGTATTTTAATCATATTTACCACTTGTTGATTATTTTCATGTATTTTTTTCATGTTTTTTTTTGTCTTTCTTTTGTATCATAACCATTTGTAATATTGTTGTTGTAATATTTGTAATTTGCTACTTGTTGATTATTTTCATGTATTTTTTTCATTGTTTCTTTTTTGTCTTCCTTTTGTATCATAACCATTTGTAATATTCCTTACTATGTAAGCCTATTGTAAATTGGGTATTTCTTTTCCTGTAAGAGGCGACTTATAAATAAATAAATATGCAGTGACGAATGAAAACCAGAAATGCCATTACTCCCAACCCTTTTAATACTGGGAATTTCGATTTTACGAGCAAAAAAGGAAAATGTCACAGGTAAAAGATAGGGCTGGCAATATATTCTAGAACGTCGTGTTGAGAGCAAGCCTGATGGAAAAGAACAAAAATGGTCCTTCGTTTTCCTTTTGCATGATTTAAAAAAATAAACAGAAAGGGTTTAGGTATTTGACAAAAACACAATGCAACATGTAGGAATGAGCCTGTAATCACATTACACTGTGGGTTACTTTCCTCCGTGTATATTTCGTCGATAAATAGAAATCAAACATGTGTATCAAAATGGGTACAGCCTATAACGATGAAAGAATACAGCTGTGGAATACTCAAAACAAAAGGCATTGACATTAAAGCCGATGAAAAATGTAATAATGTTTGTAACATTACCCTAGCCAGGTTATCAGTGATACAGAACGTTGCATAAAACAATCAACAGTGGTGGTAATTGAGAACTAGTAACAAAAAAGGCCACTTACGTCTTTCCCATACCCAGAACACTTGCAAGATCTAGTCATAATAACAGCAAATAATAAGACTTACATGATTAATTAAATATAACGTAACGATTAATTACACATACACTAACGTTAATAAATGAACATTTTTGCATCTGATTCTGGAAATGTATAAAACCCATACAGCAGTGATTACAACCGACAATTAGCAGTGAGATGCCTGCAGATGCCGCAAACAGATGACTCCAAGGTAGGAACAGTATAGGTTTCGTCTCTCTGAAAATACAGTGTTGCCCTTCAAGATATAGACTGTTTTTTCCTATCTTTTTATTAAAAGGAACCGAAATAAAAAGGAATTAATGTATCGAAAGTTGACACCGTCGGATTAGAAACAAATAATTGTGTCAAGTATCCTACTCTGTCAGGAACATGAGCAACAATATAATGAAATAAGCAGTTAGATTATTTGTTTCAAACGAGACAGTGCGTCATTTCTCAGCGGAATGACGGTGATTATGTGAATAACAAATGCAGCGTAAGGTAAAGAGTGATCCCGTTGGTCGGGTGCTCAATGCGCGGGTTACGGTGCTTCGTGAAGAATCCAGTTTGGGCCGTGGAACCTCGTAATCATTTAGAACTGTACGGCTTATTGAACCGAAAATCGTTTATTTATTATTGATTAAGATGCACTAGAAATAAAAAATTGAGGGCTGAATTCACAAAACGTATTGTATGAACAGAAATAACATGAAATTGAAAAGACAAAGAATGTTCAAGTGTATTTCAAATCCTTTTGAACAATAATTCTTTTAGCCATTCACAATCTTAAGCATGTAAGATCAAAATACATTCACTTATTTGATCATATTTTATGAATAATATGACAACCAGGTCACATGGTCAAGGTTGGAAAAATCCCAGGCCCCATCATTCAGTCGACTATGGTCGTTGAGATATTTCATCATTTCCCAGTATGATCAGCCGAATTCCGGGATAGTAGTTTAAGCAAGTGCTGATCGCTAAATCTCTCATTCATGCTCCATCCTTTACGGTTTGAGCCAAAGATGCCGACAGGCCATAAAATAAATGTGAATGGTTTGTGCATTTATTTTATGGGGTGTAGGCATCTATGACGCATAGGGAATAGTCAGGATATGGGAAGAAGTCGGCCAGGACCCTTGTAAAGATAGAATCTCGGTATTTGTTTGGTAAAACTGACAAGGAAACCCTGGAGAGCCTCAGTCAGGATGTTCGAACGTGGGCTTTCAACTCATGTACCTCCCCAGTATCGATCCAAAAATCCTGCATGTTGGCTATTGAACAATGGGGACTAGGTTTCAATTCAATTAATACATGACAGACGTATTTACCCGATTTAGTGATTAAAGCGTAAATTATTCCTGCACCACACGCACCGAACCAATACAAGCACATTACAATTACTGTCTGAAAATGTTTCATTGTAGTCCTAATCTAGTAGCGAGTAACATGTACTAGGCGCTCATGTAAACAACTCTTACTTGTTAGTTTGTCATTATAGCCTTCTCTATTGTGAGTGTGCTGCATGAGTGACTATAAGAAAAGTTAACGTTAAACGGGGACATTATAATGTTGACATTTTGTTTGCAAGTACGTGAAGTGCAACAGACAGCACGTATTAAGATGCAGTGAACTGTGTGAAAGACTTTATAATGTGCGGTTTGAATGGACCATTGAATCCTGTCAATATTCTAACACTTGCAAAAAATTATTTTCGTGATAAGAACATCACTCCGGGAAGTGAAACGAGTGAACAAGAAAAGCAAATGGCAGACAGTATAATAAAGCTTCTAGAACAACATCCGCTAGGAGCAGACTTTTCTGTTGAAGTTTGTTTTGATGCCGAACAACAAGATGCAGATTCAACGGATGATGGACGTAACATCGATACGTCGATTTCATCAGAATTAGTTAATCAGTCCGCTTGGAATTCAAGAAATCGGAACCAATGTTGTCTTCGAATGATGATGAAACTTATTCACCACGTACGTCGTTGGCTTCAACTTATGCACCAAGTCCGGAGAAAAAATCAAAAGAATATATCTGCACAGATTATAAAAGAAAAGCAGTAAAATACTGGCTCAACGAAGGTGGTCGGAACAGATTATCGTTATCCGCAGTCTGTTCAAAGTATCGGTTTGTTATATCCCAAAGGCAATTATATAAATGGAAAGCACAGTTACAAAATAGGAAAGCAAACCCAGTTGAGTGCAAAAAGAAAATACATGAACATTTGTTTGCGCGGTTTGTGGAGACGAGAAAGAACAGGCAAAGCGTGTGTAATGAAGATTTTAAAATATGGGCGATGGCATTTGCACACAAAGAAGCAGTAGCTAATTTTACAGCATCGAAAGCATCGATCTATAATTTCAAGAGACATGATAGAATAAAAAGCAGAAATATAACAAAATTCGTCTCCCAGTCAGACACCTAAGAGGAGCTGGAAATCCAAAAATCTGCTACGAATCAACAACGAGAAACTTGCTGACTATGTACCATCGCAATTTTTTAATGCAGATCAGAGTGGCTTTGAAAAGGAGATGAGAACTAGATGCACATTATCGTTGGAGAAAAGCAAACGGATACCATGACACAGTCAATCAACGCTCTCACTCACTTTTAAATAATCATGGCTACAATAAATGGATGGTGTGCTGCTCCCGAAACTCATCATAGTGTTACAAGAATTGGTGAGAAATTTTGGCCCTACAGTTACTAAACATATGTTCAAAGCCGAAGCAATATTGAGAAAACATCAAAATCCGGTAAAATGGGTTAACAGAATGGTATCAGGAAGCTTTTTTCCCTTTTACAGGAGATATGTGAGCTCTAGTTTTGGACTCGTGGACAGCATACAATGATAGCTCCTGTTTGAAAGGTATACCTTCCATGAAACAACAGGGAGAGTTTCTCGTATTCATCCTGAAACTACAGGGAGAGTTCAACCTCTCGACAAATTTTTCTTCGGGCAATGGAAATCACTTTAGCGGTGACTATCGGAATTATTAGCAGGTCGTAAAAATTTACGTTTTTACTTTTTCGGAAGAACAATATTTTAAAATTATAATCCTTCATTCCTTTTCAGTTTACATCCCCACGATTCTGCGACATGATCAAATATTCGTGGTTTGCTAAACGCTATACATAGCAGTGACCTCTAGATTTCGCCACACCTCAACAGTTCTGTTTGACGAAAGAAACCACAAGATGTTAACGTGGTGACAGTACTTTAAGTGTACTGCTTCGTTGTGCATGATGAACTACTCATTTGTGCTGCCATCACTTCATAGAATGGAATCACTCCTGTCATACGTTCATTGCATAATTTCGTCGTGTGCCTACGTTCTACTACTTCCTTACGACGTTCCATTGTTCAGCGCTAAAACCGTTTAACAACCTTTGTGCAAGGAGGGCTCCGCAACGATATTTGGTCTGTAAGTAACACCATTCCACGTTTCTTCTGAATCTTGTATTCGCATCCATTTCTATTTAGATAGATATATGTATTCGGTGCTATGCATATACCAAAGCAAAAGTAAAGCATCGATGATGTTGAAATAAACTAGCAAACGTTCCTTTGCCAACATCTCTAAACATCTATCATTTTGACGTTAGGGACTTTCAACTTAGCGCGGCATCGTCACTAACGACATCGTCTCCACAACTGGTACCGTAGCTCCCATGCATTTATTTTAGCGGAATTTATGCTTCAGAGAGATTTCCCTACATAGATGTTTCCTTGCCACATAATTCATATGGTTTAATAGGGCAAGTATAGAAATCGCCTCTCACAAGCAGCATTCTCCAATCACACTATTTGCTGCAATATTTGAATTGGATACAATTTCGATTATCAGTTGCTAAACAACACGACCTGCGTCATTACTTCTAGATATATGATGTCATTTGTGACGATGCCGCCAGAACAATAGCTCCCAAACTACGCATTATTTCGTAACCTTCAGAGAGCCTTTTCTTGCTTTGATGTAAGGAAACACTTACCGAATATTCGCCTTAATATCAGAGATACCATATGCGTATATGTACCTGTCTAGGGAACAATCCTGCCGACGCCATTTGCCCTAAAGCTACCTTCGGCCAGAACACCAAGCATCATCATCAACAGAATTGACAGACCTTATTGTGAGACTATGGTTACATTTTTCTCGAACATTAAGTGCATAAAAGAATTTTATAACGTCGGAAGAATTCGTAAGCATGATATGCATTCGTTGGATTACTGCTGTAGTAATTGATTCAATGTCCATTAATTTATTTATTTCAATACTGGTTGTATATTCCTCTTGGGATTCTGTATGTAATTTATGTGATCATGAGCTGACATACAGTAGAGTTAATTCTGGACAAGGAACAAACAAACATCGATTGCAAAATACGAAAAACGATTTCTGCTCACTATTTTCAAGAAGCTGATTTATCTACATTTATTCCTGGAGTAATAAATAAATCAGTAAATCATTTTTTGCCATACGCAACTCGCAAGGTCATTGCCACAGTAACAAATCTTTGCATTGGATTCTATCCTGAATAAGAGCAAGCAAGTTTTCATCATGATCATCTACAGCTCGAGGAGCCCTTCAAGTATTGTCATCCCAACGAGTTCTCGGTCTTCGTAATGGACTCTTTAACGCCGGCTTACGAACCACGATAGAATATAATTTTCGTCCCCTCATCCGAGATTGCCATTTTAGCCGTCGTGATTTCATTATTTTTATAATATCGGGTGAATCACCAATCTGTTGAGTTCTTCGTTATGCAGTCTCCTCTATTCTCTAGTTATACAGTTTGACCTTGTTCAATGCATTCTCTAGGTTCTGTGAATTAACGTACAATACGCTCAGCAGCGGCTTGGGAACAAACTTTGACGAACGCAGATTTCAAAATACTGTCAATTTCCAGTACTACAACGAAATCATAGGTGACATTAAATTCACTTATTAACCAATTTTGAACGGTATTTGAATCAGGACGTCTGTTTCAAGAACTAAATTCCAACGGAATTGAGTTAAGTCGTGCCACTTTTTAGTTTTCCATTAAGCTAGGGGTAAGTTGTATTTATTATATCATAAATAATTAACGGGATTGTCACAATCTTCACACTACTATTAGAAAAAAAAGATATTTCTTATAACACTTTACACTGTTAAATCGAGCTGTCTGATAAAGACGAAAACAATTCACAATCACTATGAGCGGAACACAAACACACACACACAAGCAACAGAGAGCGCGTGTTGCCTCTATAACAGCAAGACTCAAACCAACCACTCGGCCACACGGCTAGTACAGCAACCGTTATTCTTGCTTTCGCCTACTTTTTCACGTGTAGACATTTTTCTTTTTTTCTCGAATTCCGTATTCATTCTGCAGAAATTACTTTCCATTTCGTATACAACTTGCTGAACCCTCCCCAACGATATACATTTTGTTCTACTTTTCAACCTCCCAGTTGCTTCTCCCGTATCAGTGTAAAATGATCATTATTGCTGAATGTGGATTCTTGTTAATAAATAATAAAACCGGAAGCAAATGTAAACTACTACTGTAACGTGAAACGTAATGCCACACGCAAGCTTAGAAACAAAACGCGAAGCTATCTGGGCTATAAAATTCACTAGATAGACGTAAACGTTACGACAAATAACATTACACAGGAGATCTATACAAATATGTGAACTTCTCAAGAAAAAGTTGTCAATCAAGGCTGGGGATGATTAGAAATGAAAATGGAGATCTTCAGGTATATTTGACTAAAATTATCGATGTGAGGGAAAAGCATTTTGAAAAGCTTCTTAATGTACATAAAAGAGAACAAACAAAGGAATTTGAAATATATACCGCAGAGACGTGAATACCCGAATATCCGCAGATCGAATTGGAAATATCGATAGAGAATTAAAAAAAATGACATCCCAGCCGAAATAATTAGATGACTAGTCAAGGAACTATATAATTGATCAGTGTGTAGGGTCAGGAGGAGCTTCCACAGGAATAAAAAGCCCCAGTAATAGTTCCGTTTTTAAAAAAAGGCGATTAATCATACTGTAATAGTTACAGCGAAAGCACTTTACTCTCAACATGTTACATGGTGTTGAGTAATACCCTGTTACACGCCTAAGCGTGTATGTAGATGAAACAATTATTAGAGATCTCCAATATGGATTTAAAGAAAGTAGTCTGCGTTGGAGCAGATTTTAAGAAAGCGTATGATTCTATAAAAATGAAAAATTATACAATATCCTGGTACGAACTGGAATTCCGAAATAACTTATATGTCTCAGCGACCCCATAGACATAAAAATGCATGTAGATAATAATATGCCAGATCGAGATTCCCAGCAGACTGCAACAAGATACTGCTTTGTCATCACTACTGTTTAACTTTGCGTTAGAATATGTGATTCTAAAAATAAAGGGAAGTAACTAATTTTGAATGGCTTAAACCAACTGTTCGTAAACGTGGATGATGTAGATTTAATATTGGGCGATATAGATGCATAGAAAATCCCACTAATGTTTAACTAGAAGCTTGCACAGAGATAGGACTGCAGGGGAACATAGAGAAAACAAAATATATAATAAGCCGAAACCCAGAGAATGAAGGAAATAGAGACATATTAATTAAGAATGAGATCTTAACGTAAATAAATGTAAATATCTGGTAGCATATATAGCAAGCGAAAACGATGTAACAGACAAAATAAAAGAGTCGCCTAGCATGGGGCAAACGATGTTTGTACTCAGTCCAGAAACTCTTAACCTCGCGATTTATATCAAGGAACTTGGAAGTGAAAATTTACAAAACTGTTATTATGCTGGAAATACTGTATGGTTACGAAACTTGAAGTAGAATCCTAAGATCAGGACCTAAAGATCTAAGCAGACCCTGGCAGTTTAACATAAATTGCATGTGTTTGAAAATAAGGTTTTTAAAAAGATATATGCGCCGAAACAAAGCTATATAACTCGAGAATATAAAATAAGGAAGAACTCAACAGATTGGTGATTCACCCGCTATTATAAGAATAATGAAATCACGACGGCTAAAATGGCAATCTCGGATGAGGGGACGAAAATTATATTCTATCGTGGTTCGTAAGCCGGCGGGAAAGAGGCCATTACGAAGACCGAGATCTCGTTGGGATGACAATATTAGAAGGGATCTTCGAGCTGTAGATGATCATGATGAAAACTGGCTTGCTCTTATTCAGGATAGAATCCAATGCGAAGATTTGTTACTGCGTCGATGACCTTGCGAGTTGCGTATGGCATAAAATTATTTACTGATTTATTTATTACCCCAGGAATAAAATCCACACTTGAAGGAAAGGGCTTGGATTCAACACAGATGTCGATAGTTTACGGGACAATAATAAATCCTGATATGTATGTTATTTAGTTCCCGTTATGTTGGCACGCGGCATCTAATTGCGGCGATTTTTTCCAGATGGAAGTTAACACTTCCTGCGGATTTATGGGGTCTTTTGATGTTATTTAGGTTATTATTCAGGGCATGTTGAGTGGAGAAATCTGCTGTGTGAAAATTGGTTCAGCAAAAGATCCTAATTTCCTAATCAGAAAAAGTATTATTATTCAAAAAGCACTAAACGATAATCAGACAGCACAAGTCTAAAAGGCACTGAACTTCACTGTCCTTGTCTATCAGACAGGAAAATTAATTTCGCTTAGAGAACTTGTGCAGTGGATAAGATGTACAAGCATATTTGACCTACAGATAAACAGCATTTTTTCCCCGTAGAGAGACGGAGAAAGAAAATGCGGGTATAAACGGAGAATATCCAAATTCGGATCATGGTTCCAGACAGCAAGTTCACGATCCCGAAGAGCGAGGTAGATGTGTCACCTTAAGAGACTGAAATGTGCTTTAGTAAGCAAGGCAGAACTTCTTTTCATAAGTTTTCAGTTCAAATCTCTGAAATGCTTATCTCATAAGGAAGTAGTGAGTCTCTCTCACTCACACTCTCTTTCTCCCCCTGTATAAATAGGTAAAAAAAATAAGGACATTAGCTCTGTTTCTTGGGGCCTCATAAAGGAAGTTGGCTACACTGACGAAAATACGCAAGTTACGATGCCGTGTATATTCGGATCAGTGTTCAAGTGCAATGCGCCAACCATGAACCTTTATAACATTTTGTGTATGGAAAGGTAGGGATTACGTAAGTATCGTGTATACAGTATTAGTTACCAATCAGAAAAATGAATGTAGATAAATCGGCTTCT
>JAGDQP010053198.1:0-13614 GCA_022664845.1 Lepisma saccharinum | reverse complement strand
TTTTTATTTTTGCTACATAGTAGAATAAACTATAAATATCTTTCCAGAACCCAGGACATGCGATAATGATTTATGTTAAAGAAAAGAAAATTCCAACCCTTGCTCTCTCACGCACACACTCTCAGAACTACAACGCCCACTCTACCTGAGTTGGGTGGCCTATCGTCTAGGCTTCGAAAAAAATCATGCATAATAAAGTCATGTAAACATTATATTGCCCACCATAGTACATTAACAGAGAAAATTTAATACTCTAATTACGCTCATATTACAAAATGTTCTGTTCTGTGCTTAAAAATAAAATATTCTTTTAAACACTCATGTTTAAAATAAAAATTATCTTCAACCGTCAACAACATTACAAATATGAACTTAAAATGTATATAAAACCTATTTTATTCTTCAGTTATCAACTTTTTTTTTTACGCACAAGCTTAAACATGTGAGAAATTATCACTTAATCAATTTAGAACTAATAATACTAAAATTAAATTGCGTACAGAGTATCCAAATGTCCGGATTAAATTTTAGAAATGTATATAGAACTTCATAATTAGTTATTTTTGTTTGCAGAGAGCTGGTACAAAGAAGCATATAACAGAAGTAAGGAAACTTTAAAGGAAGAGAGGAGGTTTGGTCAACAATCTTGCAAGGTAAACGCATGTTGGTTTGCTTACCATTGAATAAAGATGACGTACTAAGGACGGGTCTCACACTTTCCAGTGGGTTCAGAACCACTTGTGTCCCCACTAATATCGAAACTGGGACACTTTGGTTACAAGACAGAAAGCGTTATCCCTCACACATTAACTGCAAGGTTTGATCAAATATGTCTGTACACAAAGATTCTGAGTTTGGAAAACTCACCTGAGAACATAAAAGTAACTTCAAATTACTCTCTAAATGAACCAGGTGTTTACAGGGATTGCAAGGTGTTTTGAGTTGAGCAGGGGAGTCTTCAGAAACCAGTATACGATACCACTCTATTAGGGACTTTAAAGGATACTCCGTACGTACAGTAATAATACATGCAATAGAAACAGCCTACCTTTGTAACGAAGTTCATTTCCTCTTTCCTCTTAACGTCCATGTTAACTCTCTTCATAATCCATTAGTCCGAAAAAGTATTTAACATATTAATTTATGGTTTAATGCAGACAACATAATAACTTCATTCCGTTTAAGAAAAAAACTAAGGTAACTGAACAAGCGTAGCTCTAGCAGCAACAGCAGCAGGAGTAGTAATGTTGCTAACACAGAACTTCTTGTAAAGCAGTCCACAATGAAAAACTATCACACAGAGTAGTAGCACATTAGAGAGAATCACTAAACATTTCATTGTAGCATAAATTCACTCCTAAACTCGTGAATGAGTACCATAATACGGGAACAAATCTATCAACACATAGTGTGCAAACCATGCTTTTGTCTAATTATTTTAAGAGATTTCCGTAAGCAATTTATATGTGAGTATTTTGCATCATTATATATGCATGTTTTATAATTAAAACACCACAGGAAGAAAACTAGCAACGATAAACAGATATTAAAATAAATATTACAGTATTGCTTACCACGACATCCGTAAAGCGAATTGAAATAGTTTAAATACATTTTTATGAAAACAAATAACGAATCATGTATCTCTAATAAATTGGCAATGGCCTGCAAAGTTATTTAAGAAGAAAATGTACTTTTACGATTTGTACAGCAGCTAAATATAGCCATACTCCAGTGTTGGTATGGTATTTATTATCACAAATTTGCAAACAAATCCGGAGCCAGTAGTTCAGCCACACAGAATGATAAATTTGCAAAAGATAAAAATGAAAGAAGAAAACACTTTTATCGCTCTTGGTAAAACCTTTTCTAGGTTGATAACTAACAAGATTTCAGATGGAAGGTTTAGAAAGAGCCAAGAGTTATCCTTAAGGCATGACATTACACTTAGACGGTTATCACTTTTACGTTAGCTACAATATAGTGTAGAATGTGTTATAGTACAGGATTTCCTTTAAGCCTGTTTAAAATAATCGGCGAAAATGTATTTTTACCCGAAAAAAATTAAGCACGTATGTAAGTAAGCAATGACAATTTGCAACTAAATTATTTTTTTTTAGAATATATTCTAAATTTCATATTTGATGATAACACGTAAATGTGAACTATTAAAAAAAACGCCCTCAAACTAAATCAGTGTTTAGAAAGTACTAATTACTCTTAACTAACTAATGAAAATTGGTTAGTCATCAAGATTTCTCTCCAGCAAAGGACGGAGTAGTAGATCTAAGAAACGGCTAGGACATTTTCAGTTCTATCACTCCGTAAATATGTTACAGGGTCATGCTACTAAAGAACAACTGCCTATAAATCTATCATTCCTACGGTAAAATAATTAAGTGGTTTTGACTATTGTGCTTTTTATCCGCAGCTCGAGAATGTGGCAATTTTTGAGATTGCAGGGATTTGCTTCTAAATAGAAGAAGAATCATTGTGGAATTCAGGAACACATAGAATGCTGACTAGCCATGTAAACACAGTAATTTTTAATTACTAATGTTTTGTAAATAATGTGGCCCCTTCCCTCTCAAATAACTCTCATGTCCGAAATATGCCACTAGAATGCATCAAGATGTAAGCAAAAACGTCTTAACATACATAGGTTCAAAGAGACTTTGTTTCTGAGAAAATCTGTTCGTGAAGACCATATAAGAAAGCTCAGAATAATTTCTCAAATCTACTAATATTAAAGAAAATTTTAATTTATGTTTTTGGCATTGCCATAAATAATCCTGCTAATGTGAAAGTTCCATGCATTATTTTAAAATTTCACATCACATCGGTTGAATACTTTCAATGACCGGCCACGGGACTAAATTTTTAACAATTTTGTATAGATTTTCTATTAAACGTAAGTATAACAGTAGAATTTGTCACTATCAACAGAGAATAAAATATTATAGCTATTGGAGTTCAAATACAATACTGACAAGACTCAATGTTTAAGGTTTAATGTTTTTTTAAAATTGTTGTCAGGTTGTATATAAACACTAAATTTGAGGATCTCAACATTAGAAATAAATTGTGGATTAGTAGATGGTATAGCTGAGCAAAATTTTAATCTGTAGTCTTGAATTTTACGGTACTCTAGTAAATATTTTCGAAAATTATATAATTTTGAAATATTTTTATTAAGCATTTTTCATGGCTTTTGATAAATGATGGAGTAATAAGTTCAACAAAAATGGCGAGTTTATTTAAACAAGAGTAATCTTGAAAATTCCGTTTTGAAATATGATGTTTGCTCATCTGCCACTTCTTTGAATCATTAATTTATGCAAAAAAAAAAATCAAACTATTTAGACTAAAACAAGTATCATTATCATATATGTTTACCTTTAAGAGTCCCTTCGAGATTAGTTTTAAGGCATTAGTCTATCCCGGCTCTTTTTACGTAGATTATTTGAATGTTCATGCAGACAAACAGAAAATAACCGTATTGGTTTACAGTCACTCAGGTACTTTAATAACGACTATCGACGGCGTAATGTAAATACTACCAGTAACTACACAGTTGTATCCAATATCTCATGGACCAGCAGGATATCATCAAGAGGACAATGCTGATGTTAGGCTTGCAATTTATTTGAAGTCAACAACGCTTGTTATTAAAGTATAACAAAGAGTATAGTCCTCATTCCTATTTAAATAAAATCGAAGTAAAACAAAAAGATACTTGAAATTATAGTCGTATTGTGCTTTAATATCTAAAGATATTTATATCTCGGGGAATCATATGTTCTACAGTAAAATGACTGCGTGTGTGCAGAGGAAGGTAACCATTAAGATAAAAAGAAAAGATTATTATACAGGCATCACACATATTTGTTCAACGTTGGAAATTAACCTTTACAGATCTAAACGTTTAACATACAGCAAAGCAAAAGTTTCCATGCTACTACATTTTTACAACAGAAGCAGAAGTTGTTCTACAACTACAATACTGAGACGTTAGATCTATGACGTGACTAAAACAATTTATCTTTGCCGAGGCAAACAGAAATGCATTTCTTCCAAAATTTCTTAAGATAGAAAACAGACCAAAGTCCTTTCATTGCTTCTTTACCTTCACATGTTCGAAGATTCGTGTTGAACTTATAACCAGCAGGACACTGAGATACCACATCTCGTTCTTGACATGTAAAGCCACCAGGAATGTTAACACAAAATTTGTTTTGTGGACAATTGTGTGTGTTCTCAGCACATTCATTCACATCTTTAGGTAGTGAGGAAATCCAAAAGATAAAGAAATAAATTATGAGCACAATTAGAATATGACACATTTAACAGAAGTTAAAATGTGTTGACTTAACATTGTACGTCAATTTTTAATCATTGAAGAGTACAGGGAAAGAAGGGGGAGGTCCAAAAAAGATGATTTCTCGTAAAACGCATTTTAAACTCTAACTTTCCCGTTTATTCCCAGGTATTTAATATTCTAACAACCGCGATAACTTGTGGATTATATGGATTTTTGGATTGAAACTTTAATAGCAGTCAGTTGTTATTGTGTAGTACTTGTTACGATTGCAAAGTCATTTATTAAATGGATATCCCCCTTCCCTTCTTTTCCTGTACTCTCCAATTCTTATGGACAAACTAGTTCGAGAGATATTAGAAACATAGGGAACCGTTTCGATAAAAATATTCAATACGTGTTGAAATTGCTTTTTACAATCAAGTACAATTTCCCAATAAATTTAAATTTAAAATGTGCAATAATGCACATTGTATATTAATTTGCGTTATATTATAAATACAAATACTTGTAAGATTTGTTTTGGATTTAAATAGTTTCTTCTTGATTATCAAGGACCTTTAGAAGAAATATTAAGATTATTACGTCGTACAGCTGTATGGAAAAGGATCGGAATGGGATAAAAGGAGTATTCCACTTAACAACATTTTCAGGAAAACGAAAAAAAAACTGTTTACAGTCCAAATTATAAGTTTAATTGCAAAATTCACTAGGAGGCAATGTAATATACTACTAACTAATGGCTAGGCCCCATCATCTTTAAGTAAACCATAAATTAGTTCGTAATTTATTAAAGATTTAATTTGTCGGTTTAGTTTCTCAGACTGCTCTATTTTCCACTTAGTCGTTCAATTATATGAAAAGTATCTCAGCAAAATATACTTGTTCTGTAATTGGGAGATCCCAACTTCAGATCTACGGGACGGCCATTCTGATTATGGTGTTCTCTGGTTTCCCTCAGTCACACCAGGCTGCACGGTACTTTGAAATAATGTCAGCGCCGCTTCTTTCTTCGTTCATACTCCCACAGATAGTTGACTGAACGCACTGCAACATTAAGTTGTTGTAAATGCCATACATTTTCAAATTTTGTAACGAAATAGGATGATGCTGAAGAATACTTAACTTTAAAACTTGAAACAAAAACTTTTAATTTGACTTTGGAAAAAATATTCACAATTATGTAACATTGTAAAATATTTAACAAAATCTTAGTCGCTATTTACAATGAGATGATCAGAAATGCTCTATAAATCTGTGATAAGGCATACAGGTATTTTGAGTAACGTAGTTCTTTCTTTGTCTTATCTGCTTTAAAGCGCAAACATGTTATTTAAGTGATATTGCGCAAATGTGAATATTTAAATAACGTGTAACCATATCAAAATGATTAAATTAATATTTTTTATGATTTGCTGAAGGGCAATGGAAGGTTTATTCACATTAAAAGAAATTGCAACTCGCAAGTAAACCTATCGATGCTTCAGACTGCTTTTTCGACCAAACTTGGTAGAGGAGTAGGGCATATCAGGAAACTACCATAAAACATTATTAAAAGTGCTTTCGTCTATAAAGTCGGGCACAGTGGCCAAAGATTCATTCATAAGAATAAGCACTGATAGTATGATGTAAGTCTTAAAACATACATTTATTTGTAAAATGCTTGAAATAATGGAAAACAAATACATATGAATGGATACCAGGTCAATGCGCTATATTTTAGAGTTATGGCCGCCATCTTGAAGTCGACCACCTTGAATGTTCCTCGATTTTTTAAATGGGAAAAGGATCATGTAACATAACCTGTGCTGGAATTTTACCAGAAATACATAGGTGAAGTCGGTTTTGTCATAAATGTACATTCTGTCAAGAAAGTACCGGGAATTGTACATTTACAAAGCCCACTGAAAGGGAGTGTTGAAATTCTTCTTGTTGCTACTTTAGCATAACTGCCCTCTATGCTCACGCGGAATTTGAGCATCATCTGTTATTTAGTTTGTTTACAGTGCTCCATTTGTCAGTTCATCTCAAGTGTGTGTGTGTGATGTTTACAATGGATAAAAATATCGAACAAAGAATCTGTCTTAAATTTTGCGGTACAGTGTATGAGTGGTACAGTGCATTCAAAAGCGGTCGAGATGTGGTGGAAGATTTGCCTCCCTCAGGTCGACCATCAACGTCTTCAACTGAACATCGCTAAAGTAAAGAAAATGGTGACTGAAAATCATCGTTTAAGTCTGAGAGAGATAGCCGCTGAAATTTCTGTGTCTCACGAATCAATTCGTACCATTTTAAACGATTATTTGGGCATGAAACGCGTTGGAGCTCGACTAGTGCCGAAAGACCTGAATTTTTGCAAAAACTCAATCGTGTAAGGGTCACTGAAGACATGCTAGAACGAGTCAATTCCGACCCCACATTCATAAAACGCATTGTAACTGGTGATGAGACATGAGTTTACGAGTTTGACATGCAAACCAGTCAACAAGCTTCGGAATGGCGAATTCCAACTGAGCCGAAACCGAAGAAAGCACGTCAAAGTCGATCAAAAGTGAAGGTGATGTTGACAGTTTTTTTCGATTATCGCGGTGTTGTGCACTCGGAATTCTTACCAGAAGGTGAGACAGTAAATAAATAATATTATCTGAGTGTTATGCGGCGTTTGAGAGAGCAAATTCGTCGAAGAAGACCAGATTTGTGGAAAGAAAACTAATGGATTGTGCACCACGATAACGCACCATCTCACAAGGCTATCATTGTGAACGAATTTCTGGCCAAAAACTCAACAAATCTTATCGAACAACCACAGTATTCCCCTGATCTGGCTCCGGCCGACTTTTTTCTCTTTTCAAAACTCAAATTGCCACTTCGAGGCACCCGTTTTCAGTCGATAGCAGACATCAAAGAGAATTCGCGGCGAGTACTGAAGTCGATTTCGGAAAATGCGTTTCAAAAATGTTTTGATGATTGGATTATTCGTTGGCATAAGTGTATTACTTCGGAAGGGGCCTACTTTGAAGGCGATACAATAAATTTGGATGAATAATGCATATTTTGTTTTTTATTGACCAATTCCCGGTACTTTCTTGACAGAATGTATTTTTGAGAGAGATAATGAGATGTGACATTAGTATGCGAAGTTGATTTAAAAATGTGGAAATACTCTGTTCTTCCTGAAACAGAGCAAGAAATGAAGACCCAATGCACAGTTAATGAGTATTGGTAACCATCTACCCAGTGCTCATTACTTGTGCACGCGCATTGGGTTCATTCGATAACTATAATAATATAATATAGTATATATATAATAATATAATATTCGATAATTCAAGAACATAATTAATCGGCATAAAAACCAAGAGTTAACAGCGGAGTCAATAACCCACGAAGGGGACTAAGAAGCGAGCGTGCACTACAGTGACGCAGCCTGTATCTCATAGGTTGCGTCGAATGACCCTTCAGGAAAATCCCTCTCCGCAACGTATGATGGACACACGGCTCCACACAATCAACTGTGAACCGCAACCTGAAAATCTTCAACAGTCGTGGACATTACCTAAGTGCGGCCCATCTGTGTGAGGGAAAGACTAACAGCAGGCGCCTCTACGAACGCCATTTATCCACGGGAAAGTGGAATTATGTGGCCACACCAGATGGAGCATGGGTGTATTTATCAGACTGTGGCAAAATTCGAGCCATCACTTACACTTCACGCGATGCAAAATCCCATCCCGAGTTCATCCATCATTGCAAAGCAACTTTCTCGAAGGTATATATGGTTGTTGCGGGATACTGCTATCAAGGCTAGTTCACTATTCGTTAGATCTCTAAAAACTGTAAAATCAACTCTGCCTTCTTTCAGCAACATATTCTGATCCCAATCTATACAGACGACTTGCCTCATTTGTATGGAGATGCCATAAATCAAGTCTCTGTGGATATGAACAAGGCTTCATTCCATACGTCTCATTCTAAACGTAACTTTCTGCAACAGATGGCGCAAGACACCGACATTCAGGCTATTCCATTTCACGATATACCGGTGAAGTCACCAGATTCCAGTCTTATGGATTTCTGCGGCTTTGGCCAACTGAAAAGGGCACTTTCATCTCGTCGTGTCACCACTCTTCGGGGCCTGTGGAAACTTGTAAGGAGGAGTGGCAGAGGATTTCACTTCTTGTACTTCGTCGTAGCCTTCTACAATGAAAGTTACGGTGCAGGGCTATTGTCAATACACATGGTGATCACATTGAGGCCAACCGATGGTCGGCCCGTGGATTTTCGTAAGGTAGGTGCTAGTTCAAAATTGGACACAAGTACGCGGATCGACCTTCTATATTTACTGTGCATATCCCTTTTGATTGGAAATACAGACAATAGACATTGCAAAATACTATATTCCTAGAAATTGAGAATCTGTGGACGAATCGTATTTTCAACAATTTTGAACTAAACTTGTTTTGGGAACGAGCTCTTTAATTTATTAAATCTCGATGGAATCATTTCCTTTGTATAACACCACGTGGAGTTACACGTGGTGTATAACATCTCGATGGAATCATTTCCTTTGTATAACACCACCCTTTAAGGCGTGAAGCTGTGGGTCCATGCTTACTTCTTCCACCCCCTTATGTCTACACTAACTAAGGAACAAGAAACACATCCAAGATTTTGATACTTATCGTTTTCTTCTATTTATTATAATCCTAAATGATGGGGGTTATTTATACATTTATTTTCTACCTGCTCAAAAATATTACTAAATTGTATTTATAGGCAAATAAGCTCTTTGAATGCATACCAAAAAGCAAAGAAACACAGGCAACACACACACACACAAAAAAAAAAAAAATCTTTCACACTCACATAAAGGTATAGGTTTCAGTAAATGACTTTTTTTTCTGTGAGTTGCAAGTAAAACTGTTAACATAAAGGTATTAATATGTTATTGTATATACCGCTAAAATGTTTATTAATATATATTTAGTAAAACTTTGGTAAATATTTTTATATGGGCCAGTCCGTAATATATATTTAGAACTAACAAGGATACTGTCTCCGGTGGGACACGACAATTCGCATGAAATTTCTACAGTGTATTGATGATGTAGTACTACGTTTAGGAGTTTCGCGAAACACGAGTTACAGGACTCCAAAGGTGTCGAAATTTTGTTCTAGATACCTGAAGGGTAGGCAACACTTCATACATATGTATTGAAGATATGCAATCCCATTCACTTCTATAGAAAAGGTTGCCCTGAAGAGAATTTAAATGATATATTAAAGTTATTGATAAGATTAACGTGTTCCCTGTCAATGCCAATATTATATAAATATAGGATGACAGAAAGGGAAACTTCCCATCCCGTTAATTTCGTAACCAATTGATTTCCAGGAGGAATCTCGACACACGCCCCTATTAATTTAAGGGGGAATGTGCTATCGTGGTCAAGCATTGCATGCTGTCCCATTTTATGTCTAGTGGCAAAAAGTGAAATTTTCTTAAATAACAACATGGGTTAAGTGACAGCATGTCAATGGTCTTTAGGTTCTATTTACAAAAGCATGTGATTATTTACTGATTTCTTTGAAAACTTCGGGAGAAATTGCGTTTGGAACTCTCAGATATTATAAAGTGAAACTTGGTAGGTAAGGTAATATTTTTGTGAATATAATTTAAGCGAGTGACGGCAACAAACAAGCCTTAGAAGTTATTTTTAATCTCTTTGAAAACAAAAACACACACAAAATGCTTATTGTAACGTCATTAATTCTTAACCGATACATCACAATTGCTAGCCTTCACTACTACAAAATGTAAGGAAGATCATATTTACAAACAATTGGTAAGTAAGGTAATAAAATTTACTATAGTATACGTTATGAGCGCCCTCAATCGCTCATCATACGATGGAGAAAAACTCCGTTGTGCATCAGTGTCCCCCCATGGAAAATTCGGAATGGAATATGTTTTTGCAGTGCATTCTTCTGTGTTGAGTTGAATACGCTTGCATACTACGTTTCGGAATCTTCCGAAACACATGTTAAAGGTCTGAAATTTTGTTTAATTTGCTAATGAGTTTCGAGTAGTTATACATCCATGGGTATCTTTGTGAACATTTTAATGTTTGCAATATAAAACTAAAATGGGAAGAGTGACTGTTCTAGAATACGGCTCAAGAATAGTCATGTAATGTCAGCGCACTCTGGTGATGGAAGGAAGAACTGTATACGACCGCACTCACTGTAAATGTAATAGTTGTTCTGTACGATAGTCCTGTCCCGTAACTCGTGTTCCGCGAAACTCCGAAACATAGTACTACAGGAGTATTCATTTGAGGATCAATGCATCACATCATCAATGCATTGTGGAAGTTTCATGCTGATTTTCGTGTACAACTGGAGACAGTTTCCTTCTAAGAAAACCAAAGTTAGATTCATATACTGGTAGCCAACACAGACTTCCTTTGCTTTGTTTTAAAACCCAACTTAAGTCAACAGTTCCATAAAGCAGTTTTAACATAATAAGACTACATACCGACACATGTTTGTTCTTCATCACTAAATTCAAAGCCTGGATGACACTCTTCAACGGGTGCTCGTATGCAAGCGTACGATCCAATTGTATTTTGACATGCATTGTTATCATTACAATTGTCTAATTTCAACACACACTCATCTATATCTGTAAGATAAATATTGAGTCAGTAAGAAAGTTACCTCTACGAAACATCTCAATAATAAATTGAAAATGGTAAAACTACAGCTTAGGTGGTAAAACTACAGCTTAGGACATGAGTTCATAAACATATTATTCTTGTCTTCTGTTTGATTCCTCGTTTGCGACACTGGCACCAATAGAGTAAAACCGGGTAAAGTGGCACCTTTTATTTAGCGCGCCATAACTTTGGAACAGAAAGTGATAACTAAATATTTAATACACCAATGGAAACCTTGGAATCTTTCCTACATTCTACCATAAAATGAAAATGGAATATTAAAATTTGTGGACCACAGACAATATTTATTAAAGGTATGTGAAATTCCATTTTGCCTGACACTATGCCTGACACAAAATGAAACATATCTTAGTGTCAATTTAATATTTTTACATAACAATCTACAGTGTATATTAGTCTAGTGATATGTAAACAATAAAACATGATTTAAAAATTGCTTTAAATATTTAAAATAAGTATATTATTTGATAAAACTTAAATGTTTAATAAAAAAATAATGTTTTTATATAATAATCTAGAGTGTACGCGTACAATAGTCTAGTGACATGTAAACAATAAAACATGATTTAAAAATTATTACAATTGAAGAGTGAGATACCAAAATCCATTCAGTCCAAAAATGTGTTTTTGCAGGAAACACCCCCCCAAAAAAAAGTGTTGTAGAGATACATTGAATATATGGAGGAATGCCAAATTTATCACCCTCTGGCACGGTGGAGAAGACACGTTATGCAAAGCTACCTTGACAGTTTGAAAGAACGCTTACCAAACTGTAGAAAAATATGAATATCTCACTTTCTGCAAAAATGGACTGAACGGGTTTTTGATATCTTACTTTTCAATTGGAATAAAAAACACAATATGAACAAATTACTGGCTTGTTTAATGTTCTGCAATTTCCAGAAACGTTTCACTTTGCACTATTTTGTTTTTCAATCTTTGCCTGCTGTTATACTTTTCTCATTTTTAGGCAAAATATCAAACGTTAGTAAATCTTTTGCAATATCATTTCATGGTATAATACCAAGTATAATAAGGTACTCACCTGATATAACAGATTATACGGCGTGTCCCAAAAGTACTTTAAAACTTTAAAGTTATATAACTAGACTTACAATTAAGATAGAGTAACAAAGTAAGTTTCATGTGATGCACCAACTCAAAAAGTTTTGTTCTGTGAGGTGATGAATAACATCCTTGTCTTTCCAGGTGGCAGGAGCAACAGAATTTAAAAAATGGAGGCTGCACAGCCAAAGTTTGCGCGTTTTAGCCTGTCATCTCGTTTTATCTGCTGTAACAATTGCAATCGGTATGGAAACAACTGCAGGTGCTTGCGGAGTACCCAGTGGACTGTAGTGTGAAAGATTTGCAGCTCCTGCTCTGCCTTCCCAATAGACTTCTGCGGTAAACGCTGAAGAAGCCTGGAGAAAGCCTATCTAATTATTTCCGTATATTCTTCCCTTGTTCTTGGCCTGCCTACATGGTGCTTCAGTTCCACACTGCCTGTCACAATGAAGTTGCTGTATCATTTTCTTCTGGATGACCGAGAGAGTGGTTCTTTCCCGTATCGCGTTCTGAGCCTTCGCTGGACTTGGGTGTTTGACTTGGTTTGAATAAACCAAGCCACACACTGCGCCTTTGCCTGTGCAGCCTCCATTTTTTAACTTCTGTTGTTTCTACCACCTGGAAAGACAAGGATGTTATTCATCACCTCACAGAACAAAACGTTTCGAGTTGGTGCATCACATGAAACTTACTTTGTTACTCTATGTTAATTATAAGTCTAGTTATATGACCTTGAAGTTGTAAAGTACCTTTTGGAACACCCGGTATATCCTGGATATATTACAAGACTTGACAGCCTTTTCTTCACCACCTTCTAAAAGTCGTTCACTCAGCTACAGGGTAAACTACTCTACTCGCGAGAGAAGCAGCAAGCATACTTTTCCATTACGTTATAGAGCTGCCGTCACTAACCTCTCTACAGTGGTACCAACTGTAAATTTTGTCGTTGCACCTGTTCTTGGAAACATCGAAATTTCACTTTATCCGACCATGCCACTTTAACGGTCTTTCCCCTTTTTTATTTGCTCATGTCATTTCTTCATTGACTTGTCGGCATCTAGATAAAACGTTTGTTTCTAAGTGTGCTTCTCATAGTCAGTTAGTGATCGAAAAGCTTGTATGACAACACCAAAATCAATCTAACCGTTTAAGGAACAGTTCCTTATGAATATTTTAAGACCTTAAGATTAGGTGGCTTTCTCCTCCGATTGAGGCGCAGCTCATCCATACTGTAACCACCCAAAATGGGTCTCGTAAGGGCGGTGGTTACAATGTGAAACCACTTATTTTTTACTGATTAAGCTGTTGCGGGGCAGCAGCTACGAGCTGTAACCACCACATTTCGTTCACTTTATGCTCAGTAGAGGTCAGAAGTTTCTTGCAGGGTTTTACGACACAGAATTGGAAGTTTATTTTTAACTTTTGCAATTAGGTTACTGACGTTTGCTATACTTTTAATTATGCCTTCTACATTTCTATGTGATTCTCCTT
>JAGDQP010053197.1:0-13614 GCA_022664845.1 Lepisma saccharinum | reverse complement strand
CTGAGAATATTTCTCATATGTGCAAAGATAAGCGATCAAAATGGAGGCAGCAAACACTTCATTAGCATTGCATGTGTGGTAAGGTAAGAAAACGTTTTCTCTTTTTGCACATGTGCGCAAATCACACTGGAACTGAACACTGATACATTCCATTCCAATAACTTAAAATAAATTATTCGGCACTTTTTCAGGATTCTTGGCAATAACTGTAAATACTGACATCTCTTAGAAACAGTGTCTGCTATATCAAGGAAATTTTCCAAAATATTTAACAGTGTGTGTAACTGGTCTGATTCCTGTAATTTATTATTATGGCATTGCTGGGATATTCACATAACACAGAACCCTTTCCCTTCTGCTGTTTCCGCCCTTTTCAGTCATTTTCATTTAGTTTTTAGCGAGTAATTTGTTCAGTAATATATTATTTCAATACGTCTGGAACTTCTACATCATTTTCGTCTCTCTTTTCTATTGCTAGTTCTTCAACAAAATAGTCCAATTCTCTTTAGATTTTTTTCAAATATTTTTATAATTTATGGTTACTGTCCCATCAGGTCCCTCAACTGCCAGTATTTGTTTCTACCAAGCTCAAGAACTACTGTTCGATTTCTTCAAGCTCTGTTTTCAGTGGTTTCTTTCCTAACAATATTTGTGCTGTATTTTCGTAAATTCTTCCTTAAGGTTTTATTTATATCTATGTATTCAAGTCTTGTTATGGTATTTTCGCCCCTTTCCCCCCTTTTTCTTCATCAAAAGTGTTGATTCTTCCGAGATTTTACTCACCTTTATCATGCCTGCTATTTCTTTTGCTCGCTCTCTTATTATCCCAGTCAGTACATTATTTCTGCAGTTGATATTTTCTTAATCTCCTCCTATCTCTTCTCAGGTGCTGACCATGTTGATTTGTTTTATAACGGATTTTTGTCTATTTCATAGTTTTTTTACAATCTAAAATGGCGACTTTCCTCTGATAAGCTTCTTCTCTAATCTTAAGTTCTCATCTTACTATCCTACGATCACTCGAGATTTCGAAACTGTCAGAACATACACATTCTTGAGAATTTTCAGTTATTTGATAGAATACAATCTATTTTGTTTTAATCTCCATTTGTGCCCTCCAGTGTTCACTTCATCTAAGTTTTCTTCTTAAAACATGCACTCAAAATGAATCGTTTATTGGTTTCTGTAAACTCCATTAGTCTCTTCTTGTTCTTTTCTGTTGTTTCTTTTGCCAAATCCAAACTTTCCCAGTTTCGTGTCACTGCTCCGCGTAGTCCGTACTTTTATATTGAAGTATTCCAATGCTATCTTATAATGCGATTTACTATTATCCAAAATCTTCTGTATATCCTCGTATATATTTTCAACTTCTATTGCAAAGGTTCCTATCCTCTAAGTAGCTCAAACCCGCAAACTCTCCCCAGCACTTCCTGTGTACCTAATTCCCTTCGGCAAATTAAATATGTATGTTTGATTGTTTGTTCGGTACAGGCTTCTATACCGTTCAACTTACCCGCCCTAACCTCCCGAGTACTGCATTAGCACAATTGATAGTATAACTACCAAAAACGTTGTGGGTTCTCATATGCGCACCGAAGGATTGATCTGCATCATTTTTCACTGCTGCTTATTACCCCAAGTCTAGTCCCAAACTCTCAACAAAAGGGTAGTAAGAAAGTAAGATTCCATGATTAATATATAATTTTATATTCCAGATATTAAGCTGCTTCTTGGCTGGTTAAAGAGAAGCTACTACACTAGTTGTAAGGAATGAGACCTTGATATACAGAAAATCACTTACCGGTTCCAAGAAATATGTGTCGCCCACAGGGATTTATACATTTTCTCGTCACAAGTTATTACGAAGTTTAAGGGACGTGTCAAGGGATCAGCGAATTTGTAAATATTTTTAGCATATCTTAATGTACGGAATTATAATAACATTCAGAATATTCCACGTGAACCTTTTAATCTACTGTGTACGACGTTCATAATATACTGGGAAGGTATGTCCAAAGATGGTACACATGAATAAGGTTGGTGTATTCTATTCCTTAACACACACACACACACACTGGTGTTACAGACCGAAAGGTTCTGAGTCTGCCCCAACGCCATCTGTCCGCGGTTGGTGGAACTACGTCCACCTGAGTGACGGCCATGGGGTCAGCACTGCGCGTCACTTTTACCACAAACAGGCTTATCAGGGGCTTTCTAGACCAAGTGGTCGTCACGTCTTTATTCACGTGACTCCCCAGTTTGCCTCACGACGCTGCGTGGACGCCGAAAAGTGGGATGCTCCAACCGGGATTTGAACCCGGGACCATCACACACATACACACACACACACACACGGATATATATATATATATATATATATATATATGTTAGTAGACTTCAGCAGACTTTTTACCCTCCCCCCCCATAGGAAAAGCTGAAATGGCGGGCCTGTTGGCAGTGTAAAACCAAAATTGGGGGAGGTGGAGTAGTAGGGTTTAAATAGTTTTGTAGGGTTTCTAACGATTTTTAGCCATACAATTTTTTAAGTCTGGGGTGTTCTTCGAGAATTTGAGGGGTGACATATTGATTGGGGTTTTGGGAGAATCCCAGAGAATGAGTTGAAGGGGGGCTACTCTTTGAAACTATATTGAAACTTTTTCCAAGAAGGATTTAACGAGAGAAAATTCGGTAGATGCCAGCCGGTTGTAGTATATCTGCTTTCTACTCGGAAGTTCCTGACATTCAGCCTAGTGATTCCAGCTCTGAGATCTCATTAAATAAATTAAGCTGCGGGCCATTTCATTTCATACTCTGCTTTTATTGTAGGAAGATGGTTTTGTAAATTAATAACAGTGACATTAGTGTGCTTTTAGAATCCTTAATTGAACACAGTATTTAATATATAAAGTATTCTTAGGTTGAGGTGAACTTGGGAGTTGTATCTCACTTGTCTCAATTTATGACTGTTTGTCATTGCAGGGGATCCTGAATTGCGTATACTACGAACGCAAGCGTAACTTGGGCGACTATTATTGGGGACCGACTATCGCGATCAAAATTTTTCGTACTAGTTCCTCCTCAGTTTCACCAAGGAAATTAAGGGATGATGCTAAGTCAAAATGGTTGGAGCTTTTTTTTATTTACAAAGGAATGATATACTGTTAAAACTTTTCAGCCACTTTCCTGGAAAAAGTCGGACACCTGGCTAGATAGAAATTTTCAGTAATGTATCTGACGAAAATTCGAAACCCTTCAGATGTCAAAAACATTGAAACAAAGAATTCTTACAAACTTTCGTCTTTAAACTTCTTTGGTTACCGCTAACAGCACATTGGAGAATTATTTTGATTGAACACATTTAAGAATCGAAAATAATTTTAGCTAAACATTAGTCTATTGTCCTAATAGTCAAATATTGTAGTCGGATGGGTGACGCGTGGGAAAAGAAACTACTCTTGACTAACGAGGAGTGCGGAGGGTCGGTTACGATATTGGCATATTTACTTCTCTGTGCCAGCAATGAACGTCTTCTGTTCAGTCTGTTTCCGTGTTTCACCCACTTACTCACAGGCAGGAAACACAGCTTTCTCGTGCGCCTTTCTACAGCGCAACCCACTGAGGAAGTAACGTGTAGTAACAGTGTATATGAGGTTTGACTAAGTATCCAATGCAACGGCTCTCCCTTCTTGTTGGAAGGTGGGCAAAACAAAAGGACGTGGACGGCCTGTATTCTTTCCTTTTACCAGTATAGATAATAGTAGTGCTAATCTGAATACAGCAAGGTCTGAATAAAGCATAAGCTAAGATGTGTACCACAGCTTTGATGTTAAAATCGTATTTAAATGTCAGTAGTCTTTCCTATATATATATAAAGCAACTGCTTACTTTTATTTATATATTTATTTATTCCAACTGTGTTGTAATAACTACAGGAGCATTGGTATTGGGACCAACTGGTTAAAACCAAGGCAACAATAGAAAAACTATAGATTGACACTTTGTTCATGAAATATGACAATTATGTTGAAACGTATGTTAATTTTTATAACACATTGTGTGACACGATGCAGTAATTCCACTTTTCATGTTACTATGAAAGCGAGTGAAAAAGACAAAAGAATCTACGCAGTGTTTGAGTGGTACTTGCATTTTACCTGCCTGAGAGCACGTCTGTGTGTTTGCCTTACATATCTCTCGTTTATTTTGAACTTCATGCTCACAAAATTAACGGATCAACATTTACATGCCGTCGTTTGAAACAGTGTTTTTTTTTTCGCTTAAAATTCACGGGGCGGACACTGCACGTAACTCTTGTCTCTGAGTTGTTGACCGTTTGTTTCATGATAGTGCGATTTCAGGGATGACTGTCCATATCTGCTTTGTGGAGAGACATGCGAATTTCGTTTGTAGAGTCTCGTTTAAATCTCAACTCGCTGTGGTTGGAAAACAGCGGATCATTTTTGGACCAGATACAAAGTGGAGAGACCGAAGTGGTTTGCATATGAACGACCTGACTGGGGGGAAGGGGGGAATGTGCAAAGTGGTTTGAGGTGGAAATGGTCCAACACGTATATTGCAGTTACTAGGTTTAGTAATTCCACCGAAAATTAGGAGAGAAAATGTGTGTTTTGCTGGCCATTTTTGGCGATGGGAGTTTAATTTCAATTTCATGTTATCCAATATCACTTAAACGTTGATATTATATGACTGATAAACATTGATTTTCGTGCTTTTTGTTTTTCATTCATATTCTCTAGGTTGATAAAGCTTCGTGTGAAGTATTTTATTATTAATACCAAGTTTAGTAATGAGACTTGCGTTTAATTTGATAATTGAATGTGAGTTGTCCAAGCAAAAGGTAGACTGCAGCTGTAGGTGAATTTTATTTCAGTAAGTCTAGCAGTCCAAAAGAGTATGAAAAATTAAATTGAACTTAGTAAATCTAATTATCATAAATACTCAAACGTTGCATTAAAACATGGTGCAGCCCGTTCTTAATATATATAATTTAAATTTATTTTTGGCATTTAGGCATCTCTGACTCAGGCCGAGATAGAATAAGGAAAGGATGTGAGAAGGAGTCGGCCAGGATCTAGTTGAAGCCACTATCACGGCATTGATTTACAAGTTGGATGTACCAGTAAATTGTTTTGGCAGCCTAAAAAATTTGTAAATTGTTGGCGGATCCGGGTTGTTTTGGTGATAGTCTGCTGCTTTAATTCGAATGACTTTACCAAAGAAAGAAAAAAAAATGCCCTTAGGATTCTTAGCACTTAACGACCATTCTGATAGACATGACTGAATGCTTTTTGAATATTTCATTCGGGGTTATTCATAGTGAAAGAATTTCAGTACTTATCTGTAACTTTATGTAAAGTGATTCCTTAACATGTGTCTAAGAAGTTGTTTTTCACTGCCCATGTGAGTTACTAAAACGTTGGAAAGACAAATTCTATATGTGTCCGTCTCTGTCCGTAAAACGGAATACCTCTCTAATATAATAATAATAATACTCATATTTTTGGTGCAACATGAAATTTTACCCATATTATGGAGATTTCTGTTATTATAGAGTTACTAGAGACTAGAAGACTCTTCATTTACAAAATCGACTGTCAATATATTTTAATTCTTTAAAATTTTGTAGGACTAGGTAAACCTACTCAGCATTCGTATTATGGACGATGTTTATTTTTCTCTTTTACTTCAAGGATACCGGTACCAGCCTTACATCATGCTTTACATCTAGAGTCTTAGCACGTTATCATAGTTTGATTCCTTTTGAGCATGGCAGTTTCTTGTTTGTCAATTGCTCAGAAAAACGAATGAATGCAATATCTTTGAACATAGTATACTTGTGCATGCAAGAAAAGGATAATTCTTTTAGCTGTGTGTGTGTTTATTATAGAACTTCATATATCGTGAGAACATGCAACGTACTGGTGTTTTGTGGCTTGCATAAAATTAAGAAGTTTCTCAAACAGAGCATGGATTAAAATATTCAAAACGACTTTACCCCACATATATGTATATATTGATTTTCCTCTACTTTGTAGTTGTTCGGTTTACCTTGTATTGGAAATTAAAGAGATATAAAACAATAAAATAAAAGCCTATGAGTTAGCCGAAGACAAAGTTTCTTTCGTCACGAGATTAGCCTTTTTTCCTGAAATTGTGAAATTGGAATAGATATGAGCAAAGGATTAAGGCTATAAATTTGTCTCTGTGCTCTAGTATGTTTCAAACTAGGGAGGCGATGGGGTCACGTTTCTTATAAAAAGATTTCTTTTTTGTGAACACTAATTTCTGTTGATAACACGCATAGGAATGATATTGATCGAATTGATCTCTTAAGCAGAATTGGTCTTTCTTTTCTTCTTTGCCTTTTTGGAAACTATATCTAACTGGAAATTATACGTCAATAAGTAATTTTATAAAATATTTATAAAGAGCTGTCAGGCTGCAGAAACTGATTTACATTTTTGAATAGGTAGAGCATTAAAGGGGCGGGAACAATCGTTCTCTCCTGTCATATTTTCCTACTGGATAGATCACGGAAGGAAATTCAAAAAAAAAAAAAAAAAAGAAATAACTCAAAGAATATAACTTTAATTTGCATGGGACTTGGAAGAATCAGTAACATAATCAAATTAACTGCTGTTTCTTAGGTGGTTTGGAAATGAAAAATTTTAAAATTGCACACGCGTATATTTAGTTGATCTGTTTGCCCGTTTTCACTAGTCGGTGCATCAAGTGTCGGAGGCATAATTGAACAAGCGGCAGTGGATTATCATAGAATTTTACATAGAGACTAGCTTCAGTGCTGCTTGCAGCATCTTTTTAATTAGTAAGAAACTTCATCACAAGGTGTCTTCATAACGATCAGAGATATTCACGGTACTGGTTTTGTTTACAATATTTTATGGAAAGAGCGAACCTAAGAAACACATCTGTTATAATTTACCTTAATTAAAAAAAAAAAAAAAAAAAAAAAAAAACTTGACACCCTGATTATAATTGTTTACATAAACCTACCTTTCCTATTTTCAAGGACATAGCAGTGTGATGTGTGTAAGAATATAATATGACCACATCCCAAGACGTGTTAGATCTATTCGGATCGTTGGGATAGAAAAAGTGAGGATATGTGTATAGGCGAAAAGCTTAGCAAAGCCCGCAGGTTTTATTTATACCATAGGGGCTCGATTTGGCTCTGCACGGCCTCGCAAATGATATTTCTTTGGTATCACCTGCACTGTAAAAATATTGGCGTAACATAACACCAAAAGAGGTGCCAACTCGCTTGCCACCCGAAATTGTGTTAGAAAGTCCTGTAAACTGAGTACTGTATTGTTGCACCACAACTAGTGTTACGTAGTATCAAATAAGTTGCGTCAGATTTCTATGTTTTGCAACAGTGAAGCTGGTAAATAAAAACTTTGGGAAACTTTATTTCAGATGGGCCAGTCTAGTAACTTTTGACTTCGACCCGTCACGATTCGCCTATTTACAGCAGTTACAATTCTCAAATGTCCATGCTCCTGCCGGGATTCGAACCCGGGATCTTCGAGTCGTTGACCTAACGCCTTCTTAAACCGCACGGCTACCTTGTTGGCAATGAAGCGGGTGTTTGGTGACATCAACATTGGTATTTTGTAACACCAAAATTTACTTTGAATAGCGTCAGTACAGATGTTTCGTAATTCTTAAGTTAATACTACCATACACTAATGTTTTGTTTTCATAAACACTTTTTGCGACATTCATGAACACAAATTTTGGTATTTTTAAACACAGAAACAGAAGTAGTGGAAGGATATCTTTAGTGTTAAAGTAGCATTGTGTTTGGTCATAGCATCTTTTCGATTTTCTCCAACACCAAGATCACAACAGCTCAATTTTTACTCCTGACATGTTACAGTACAACAGTGAATATTTCAAGTCTACGCAACATTACAAAAATATCAACCCTTTATCAAGATATCATGTCAGGAATTGGTGCCGGGAAAATTCGGAATAACTAATCACTAACAACCTGTTTCACCCATATTCTGCACCATTGCGTTTACTTGTGCGTTAAGGTATTGTAACATAGTTAATTCAGATACACCATAGTTACGTATACTGGATTCTATAATTTTACTTAATCACACCAGGCGTATGCTAGAATAGTATCTTGGATCAGGCCCATAACAGCTGCATTGTCCTTTTTGCCACGAACAGATATAAGTTGGAAATAGGAACGGACACAGACCTAAGATACTGAAGAGCAGAGAAATGTAAAGATTTGTCAATTTTTCAACATCTTATTGAAACTAAAAGCTAGTATTGGTTGTCCGAACCTCCTAAGATATACTAGCAGTTTCTTTGAATCTGAGTTTGTTTTAACACAGTGGTAACAAAATTATCGATGAAACATAGAGATAATACGCACGTAAAGCAAAGTTAAAAAGTCTTCACTACAAATATAGTTATTTTTAACATTAGAACACAGTCATTTTATATGGGTTTTAACTGATTATAGTGACAGTGGTTTGTTATTACTATCATTTCGTGGCAGTTTAGAATTTAACCACATAACTTACGTATTTAAGATAGAATTGGTAAAACTAGTTTACCTGTAAAGAAAGCAACCGTTAAGAGTAACGATGCAGGCTGCTGTTAGTAATTACGCGCTGAAATAGTTACTGAAGTTGGAACAATGTAGAGGAAAATGATTATTATAGCTAAAATGTCAAACTCTGTAGGTACAGCCATTGGAACGCTGACACTTCCACCAGAACCACACTTCTGTGACCATCATCTCTTGTGACCTCTTTCTGTGGCTTTTATCCAATTACATCCTTCTGCGTCTCAACCACATTTTCTACGGAAGTGCCCTTTTCTTGAGCACGTCATTTGGATCTCCGAGACCAATGGTTATTAGTGCTTTTATAGTATAATTAAGTGATTCTTATCTTCGTGCTGCTTTTGTTAGCTGTGATATCAGTTTCGGTGTAATTGTCTATGAAGCACAAGATAGCTATGAATGGAAAATGCTTCGAATTTTGCGTGGCCTACTGAACTGTTGCCTTGACAACGATTTCGAGTTTGGGCACTGTTCATATTTAGTGAATGTTTTGGGAACAAATCGTACCCAACTTTTCCTAACTTCGTTGACCTTTTCAATGTGAATAAGAAAAGCAAAAATGTCGAGATAGAACGAGAGAGAGGTATATTAGGTGAACTTTGTAATTTCATTTCAGTGGTTTGCCTGCCTTTTCAAGGACTCTTTTAGATTCTTCTTTCTCTTTCAACTTCCCCCTTTTTTCTACGTCTCCGTCCGCGCTCTCTCTCTCTTATTTTCAAGTTCATTCTTTTTTCAGCATCTTCCAGTCAGAGCTGTTGACAGTACCACATCGTAGACTAGGTAGGATTTCTTATTGTTTAGTGTCCCGTTGAGTGGAAAATCAACGCACATTTGCGTCTTCACTAAAATGAAGCACTTTTTTATTGAATGGAAGAAAAAATGCAATGCACCTTAATGTCTTCAGTGAAATGAAGCAATTTTCAATTAAGCTGTTCTTCAGACCTCCATGAATAAACTTGAATAACGCAAATGTTCACTTGTGAGCCTTGAACAAAAAAACAGAATTCAGTTCGGCTCTTTCACAATTAGAATGTTGGTATATTTTATGTGTATTGAATCTCACTTAGACATGTGTTTAACACATTACTACACTGTAAAAAATAGCTGTGTTAATTCAATACAATGCGGTGTCCCAGCGTGACTACCACTTTTGTGTGTTAAACCAACTCAAAACACGGTGTTGATTTCGGTACAGTGAAAAAAAAAAAGTTACGGCTGCAGTGAGATTTGAACATGAGTTGCTCAATTAGAAGTCGAGCGTCTTACCGACTTGGCTAAATCGTCAGACATGAAAGACACTAGATGCAAACGATATTTAATGAACAACATTTGAATTAAACGACTACACTATAGATTTAACCAGTGTAGGGGATCAAATATATGTTGCTGAACCCCCAAAATAAGCTAAGTTACTTGCACGACTTATCCCATGGTTTAATCACTTCGTATTTGTCAATTGGAAAACAGAATTCCTATTCATTGAGAATATTCTATTTTTATGAAAGCAAGCAAGATGGCGACAGCTAAACACTTGAGCAGCATTACTGCTTTCTTATCATAACATGTCAAATGCTGCGCTAGCTTTCATAGAAATGGAACATATTCTCAATGAATGGGGATTGTGATCCCTAATTGACTGATGGAAAAGTGATTAAATCATGGCATAAGTCGTGAGAATAACTTTGTTTGTGTTTGGGGTTCAGCAACATTTTTTTTATCCTCTATATTGTTTCAATCTAGTACTTTTTTTATCTTACGATTTAGCGAAGTCGGTAAGACGCTCTGCTTCTAACTGAGCAACCCATGTTCAAATCTAGCTGCAGCCGTAACTTTTTTTCTCCCAGTACCATAATCAACACCGTGTGTTGTGTTAATTTAACACACAAAAGTGGTAGTCACGCTGGGACACCGCATTGTGTTGAATTAACACAGCTATTTTTTACAGTGTAGTAATATATTGAAATCTCTGATATCATGTATCTGATACCACTTATTCAATTCTATAATATAGGAAGGAAAGTCATTAATTTTTATATTTTATCTAAAAAGAACGTAATAATTGTTAGAGAGTTTCAGTAATCATCCACTGAAAGAAAGTGCATAAATTTCAAGTGGCCTTTATTTTGGTACTACAAGTCCACAGAATATAATTTTATTTTTGAATATGCCTGTTTAAAACATGGTTATATATATATATATATGAAACATGTTAAATGATAGTAAGGCCGCGGTTGCTCAGTGGTACAGCGTTCACCTGTGGTACGTGGGATCATCGGTTCGATCCCGGCTCGTGCCATGTGGATTCTGTGGTGGACAAACATCGTGTGCGTGGGTTTTCTCGGGGTTCTCCCGTTTACTCCTACTTTCTTCAGTCTCCCAATTCTCGATCATCCACTTGGCCTGAGCCAAAGTTGCCTAAAGTCCTTAAATCAAATTCAAATTCAGTTGCATGATAGTATATGCAGACGGAGACATCAGACACTAATTAAAATTTGCCAACGTTTCCCCTAAGATATGATCACGGCAAAGAAACGAAAGAAAAAAAATGAGAGGACTGGTAACGAAAAGTGGCTACGCCTTAAATATAAGTTTGGAATTGCAATATTTTACATTTTTTCAGACTTCTTCCATCGGGCATTTTCAGTGAATTTGAGTGTACATGTGGACAAAACAGGCAGCTATTATTTAAGCCTTTCACACGCCTGAGTGATGTTCCTTGACGAACACTTGTAAGGAAAAGTATGGGAAAGGAGTGGCTAGGGATTTTATTTAGTCTAACAATAAGTCCTGGCATTTGTGTGCTAAAACTGACGAAAACAGTCTCAAAAACCTCAGTCAGTACTGCCGAGGACGTACCTCACCAGTGGAGATCCGAAATCAGCGACCGTGATTATTAGACCACGGGGACTAAGTTTAGCATTATTCTAATATGTTTTGTGTTGTCTAGTGAAATAATTTAAAGAAATTATGCTTAATTTAAAGAAAAACTACATTTTATAAAGACATTGCAAATTATTGAAGTCGAGTTTACTCAATATACGAGCAGTTGCTTTTGACAATCGTGAAAATTCACAGCTCTTTCGTTCATCAAACAATGTTATTTGAACATATACTCTTAATTCCACACTTTGTATAAAACGTCGAAGATGTAAGAATTTCAAATTTGACATAGACTCGAGTTTAGTAACGGAGAATGCATCTGGTCCTAAGCTCCAAACTTTTAACAATGTGTTCATAACTTAAGCAAAACTACTGTAGTTTAAAATTCTGAAGAAGAAAAAAGCAAAAGGAAAAGAGATCCCACCAGTAGTAATGAAAAGTGCAATCGTACATCCTCTCAACTGAATTAAAATAATTTATGGCCTTCAGGTCTAAGTCTACTTGCCTGGTGTGACTTAGGGAAAACCTCAGTCGAGATGGTCGGCCGCTGAAAGTGAATCCACGATTTTCCGATTGCTAAACCAACGCTCTACCACTGAGCCACAGCCGCTTGGTGGTCCCATTTCATCAAAAGAGTATTTCCACCGTTCATTGAGCTATTCTAGGAAAGTTGGTTAAGACCCAATGCAGTCTGTTTTCCCGCCTTTTTTTCGTTTTACGTCAATTATTAAAATTTCAGTGCAGGTAAGCAGAAATTAACTTTCACGGACTAAAGTTCCTTTTGTACTTAAATAATGTTTTAAAGAAATGCTAGTAATAACTTCATGATTGTCTGCAGACACTTCTGGTGTAGAATAATGTCCCAAGTCCTATTTCTTTGAAATGTCATATTTCATTTTTTAAAAAAAAACTAATTGTACCCATTATTGAAGTACGGAACGAACTTTAGTACGTGAAAGTTAATTTCTGTTTACGTGTATTGAAATTTGAATAACTGACGTAAAACCAAAAAGGCTGGGAAACCCACTCACATTGAGAAATAAATGATTTCATTTGAGACTTTCCCCAGAAATGAATAACTGTAGTTATGCAACCGTACACACATTGGGAGAATTGCTGGTTGCATCCATTCACGGCTAACTTTGAAGACCCTGTTTGAGAGTAGTATTTTTGTTAGTCCAATATTAGTTGTTTATTTAATATTATTTATTCATGAGATGAGTGGACAATTATGGCCTAAGTCCGTACCATGTCCAAGGGATGACGTCCCTCGGTGGTCATTCTTCCGGGAAAGCGATGAGAAGATAACATCCTCCCTGGTCAGGACCTTATTGAAGTACAGTCCCGGTATTCGACTGGTGAAACTGAAAAAAATCTATGAGGATGACCGACAGCGGGGCTCAAACTCAAGTACCTACCTATTGCAGATCTCAATATTAGTAATTTTTTTATTGTAAAACAGATTACTCCACATTTTAGCTTTAGGGCACACCTTTTTTTTTTAAAAAAAAAAAAATGGTTCTTAGGTGATACCAGTGAGTTCTGAACAGCTCTATCTTCTTCTCGGAAAGAGAAAGTTAATGGTCCCATAATAGGCTTTTAAGCAATATCGGTCAGTTCCCAACCGTTGCTGAATCTACTCAAGAATGATTCAGTCCAACTTTCTATAAGTCAGTCGGAAATGTTACTTTTTCTAACCCTAAAAGAGCCTCTCAAATTTACAAGAAATTTCGTAAACACAAATTATCTTAGCACCCTATCATTGAGATTTTTCGTAATGATTTAGAACTCCTATAAGAAATCCGTTCGGGATTGTAAATTTCGTGCAAGGGAAATCAATCTAATTACCCGAGAAAAAATGTTTTCTGTGTAGTACCTAACAATATTTATGCTTGTGTTATAGCCCATGATCTCCTTCTTCGGTGTGAATGTTCTACGTGGAACAATACAATTGAGTGGAGTGGTTATGACCAGGTTTTTAACATTATTTTTCTCCAGATATAAAGCAGTTTTAAAGAATTCATTATTCATAAGTACATTACACCAAATTGAGTCCTAATTGTTGAAATCTATTATTCAAATGAAGGCTTATTTCAGGCTTGCCG
>JAGDQP010053196.1:0-13614 GCA_022664845.1 Lepisma saccharinum | reverse complement strand
TTTTTTTTTTTTTTTTGTGAGAAAGTATTTAATAAGCTTCATAGATCGTTAGAAGAGAGAGAAATATATATATTTATCAAATCAGGAAGCAAAAGTTAAACTGATAAGAAAAACTTAAGGTTAATGTAAAGCCATGATTTCCAACTAAAGATGGCAGCCCAGTCTCCATTAATTTTTATTGTTGCACGAAATTTCAGTGTTGCTCCTACAAATTCAAGCCTAGAGAGTTCAAACTTTCAGGGAAGAAAATTCTTTCTTTCTTGAGTTGGGTACTAAGATGCCACTGTAGAAGAAATTTTTCACCCGTCTTATCTCACTAGTAAGTTATGGACATTTTGAATGGCCCAATTTAATTGTATCATTGGTATTTAATAGTTTTGATAATGTGCCCTTATTAATCGCTTGAAAGTTTTATGAATTGTAACTGGAAAAAGAGGAGTCACGTATGTTTTGTATAGAGATTCACTTTGAGAAGGTAGGTACAGTATCACTTAGCTTTTCTCATATTTTCACTATAATTGCAGAGAATTTCATCCATTGTTATTAAGGTGTAGTCATAAGAATGATATAGTTTTGAACTACTGATGGGAAGAAAGTTCATAACCAATTCAAGGTTCTATACGATTTTTTAATTTCTTTCTTGTTCATTGTTGAAATCTCTTCATTGTTGTTATGGATATCCAAAACTATAACAATGAAGCTCTTTCAATAATGAACAAGAAAGAAAATAAAACTGCACGGATGGATAGAACTCTTGAATTGGTTATGAACTTTCTTCCCTGAAAGTTTGAACTCTCTAGGCTTGAATTTGTAGGAGCAACATTGAAATTTCGTACAACGATAAAAATACATTAGACATATACGGAGATTGGGCTGCCATCTTTTGTTGGAGATCTTGGCTTTACATTAGCCTTAAAGTAAATAGTTTTTTGTGTTTGGAATGGTAGTACTTTTTTTTTTCTTCATGATTCTTTACAAGTACATAAGGTCAACACATGTTACGTTGAATTTAACCAGTCCATGACTCATTCCGGAAAGCAAGAAAATATGGAGTGACCAACGTCCCAATGTTTATTGTTTTTTTAATTATAAATCTTCTATATTAAAGATATATTTATGATAGTGCAAAAGCTTGGGGAAAGTAGCAGCGTGTATATAAGACACTAAATATGTAACCTAGATGGGTAGACAGTAACTTTGCACTTAGGACGGGAAAGAGAGTTCTTCTGTGTGCATGTCTTCTTTCTTGATATACAATGTTGCGTAGATTCTTAGTGGATGTTGGGAATTAGAATCAAACCATTACTATACGTGTCACTGTAGCCATTCGGTGAATTGGTATATACAGTAAAAATTGAATCAAAACTGAGCCGAGATTCTTATGCGTCAGTTGTTTTTTTTTTTTTTTTCTTTACATATGTATAGAGATTAACATGTTGACTTCGCTGTCCTTCAACTATGCGATATGCTCTCGTCTCCTTTTCCTTCCGAAGGATTTGACAAGCAGGAAAATGTCGAGAATTGATTTACATTCGGAAGGGTTCCAGCCCTTTTCGAAGTTGTATTGATGTGACATGTTCATTAACACATATAATTTGAGTTAGAATTTTAAGAATAACCCGGTATTCCAGTGGTGGGGAATGTTCGACCTTCCGGGTTGTGCCTCTTGAAGACGTCCCAGGAGTGACCATTACTTTTCTGTATGTCAGGACTATATTTAATTACTGTTTCGCATAGGTTAGTCTGAAAATTGGATATTTGCCTCTTCTCTTCAATGGTCCAATAACTGAGAAAAGTACCATTTCGTTTTCTTTCTTTTCCCAGAACTTAATTTGATAAGTGTGGTCGAAGTTACTGTTGATCATCGAGTCCACTTATCAACATACGTTTTTTCCTTACAGCGCACAAATTTTGTATAACTATGAATCCGGGAATATTTTTTGTTTTATCAGTTAACTCGGCGTGATCTTGACTGTGAAGTGTAGAATATATAATTTCGAATGTTACCTGAATTTAAATTTACTTTATTTATGGCCTTTAGGCATCTAAGACTCAGGCTGGGATAGGGGAGCAGAAAGGATTCGGGAAGGTGTCGGCCAGGGCCTATGTTGAAGATACCCTCCCGGCATTTGTCTGATGTGACTGAGGAGAAACCTCATTCATTGTAATAATACCTGTGGTAGTAGGTCACTAACACACTAACAAGTTTTAATGTCGTAAAATGTTCATTATTTCTTGCGAAATGATACTACTGTAAGCATGCTGAGCCTTTTTACCACTATAATTTACTTTATTTTTGTCGATACATCATTCCTCAAATTGAGAGATTGTTCAAACTACATTGCTTGCAGTCAAATACTTTGATTTAAGGCGATAGCTGATAATTGGGGAGTTTGTATGTAGATCCTACAAGTCCTATTATTTCTAACTGTTAACAACTAAATACTAGCGATTGTGAACCCATAGGATTTCCCTGCCAATTTTCGATACGAGAAGTAATTTGCTCGTAGATTGCGAACTGAATGATGGGGGAACTGAATCAGCTTCGCAATGATAAATGTTCGTTAAATTGATTCTTCTGTATTCCAAATTATAACTGAATTTTCTAAGTCAACTTTGCTAAGTGGTCGTTCAAGTATTACGTAAGCATTCAAGGTGGCAAGGGGTTTCAAGCGTTGCTTTTATTTGACAATAGTGGGGGGATAAAAGCAGTGCTTACCTAAGATTCGCTTAAAATCTAACTGAAGTGAAATCAAGGTTTAAACAGTTTTCTGGACTATGAAATTTAACAAGTCTTACGTAAGCACAAGGGGAGGGAGTAGCTATCCGCTTATTTTTGCTTACAAAGGGAGGGGTGTCTTAATACTAAAAATGTGCTTATATAATACTTTAACGACCCCGTAAAGATCATCATTGCCCTAAAACACTGCTGTTCTGGAATAACAGTGTGTTGTGTTGTGTTCATTTACGCAAGGTCGACTATTGTGTTATACAGTAGCAACATGAAAAAATTAACTCCAAGGTTCTAAGAAAGAAAGAAAAAAAAAAGGTTTCATCGTCACAGATCAGTCCTAATCACAGTCATCCCAATGGCCCACTTGCCTCGTACTTCCGTTGCGGAAAAGTACTATCTCTAAAACTTGCTTCTTGTAAAACGACTTCATTCCTTTTTAAGGCCTTCTGTCTCATTCATATATTAAATATTATAAGCTATCTATCCAAGACCAGACCATATTGCCCAGATTTATTTTATTTTGTGCTCTCTGATCTGTTTTAAAATTAACTAAAACGGTTCGCAAAACTGGCCACACTTGCATCGAAAACTTACAGCGTATATCAAGAAAGAAGTAGTGAAAATAGGCTTAAATCAAAGAGCTTTGGAATGGCTTATATAGAATAGTATTTTAATTATGTTATTGAAAGAGCTTACTTTCAAGAGACAGTAACTTACGACAGTACTAGTTGGTGTATGTATGTATAAATGTTGATTTGTGTGTATGTTAAAAAGAAAAAAGAAAAGAGGACAAGATGATGTAAATTATGGTATTGAAGTTTTGAAATTTTAAACCACCGAACATGTAACAGGTGGGAGGGAAGATGTTTTTACTAAAATAACACAAAAATAAGTTTTTAATTGGTAAAAAAAAAAATGTTATTTTTTTAAAATGTCTTGTACAGAAAAAAAAAGTTTTATTGTATGCTTAATTTATTTAGTGTATTGTTTTTTTTTTTATCACTGTGCTAATAGTATTATTATATGTTAATTCTATTTGGCAACCTTGGAAAAGAAATTATTATTTTTTTGTACGGGAATACAGTAGAGAAAAAGGTTGTGTTTCATTCCACAGAATATATTGTTCTGTAATGTTTCAGTTCATGTTTTATTTTGGTAACCATTTCCATTAGAAAGATTTGTACTAAAAATTCATGTTTTAAAACGTGGTAAGCTAGGTTGGAAGTGTGAAGTGTATGGTGTAATCACAACAGAGAGTAGTTGGGGAATTTACCAACGCAGTAATTTGTTTAAAAAAAACAAAAACATAGGTTCTGTTTGTGTATCAGTGTCTTGTTTTCACTCGGGATAGTTAGTTAGTTTAGGTGCCGAGAGAAGTCATGTACAATCCACGTAGAATTTGAAATACAACCAGAAATAGAAGTGATAAATCTGAGTCACAACCATTTATTTGCTGATCGTACAGGCTCTGGCAAGGAATTTTATCCCTCTCCAGTGATTCGATCCATTTTACGATCCAGCTAGAGCTGGATATTTAGGTAGTAACAACATTGAAAATTAACTAGCTATCTGTATGGGTTAGATAACTCGTTAGTTCATCGCCACAGTAACAAACTTTTTGTCATTAGGATTTTGTCCTGGGCAAGATCAATGCAAATAGAAACTAAAAATTATAAAGGCTGGAAAATACGATAAAGAATTGAGCATGCAACATTTCGGCAAATAATTTGTCAGAAAATAGACGAAATATTTATAATCTCGCTTTAATAAGCATGCCACATACCTTGACATACACCTGTAGAAATGCTGCTGCTTCATATTATAGGACACAGAACGTGAAATTAGCCAGATTTATTGGGGTTTGTCTAGAAGAATGCATTTGAGCATCAAGATATAGACATCATGTACTGTAACATTCAAAGTGAGTTTATTCCAAGGCTTGAGACTCCAAAATAAATTGTGACTTAGTCTAAAACCGTAACTGACGTGTGATCAACTTGTTGCTTGTGATTTTGTGTTTCACATTAATAAAGTTTCTCCTGTAACTCAAGGCGTTTTCAAATTAAACAAACTTAGTATTTACGTCACGAATATTTTCAAGTTCTATCTAAAAAGATATTCCACGTGATAAGAGTACAAGATACGTTAAAATACTAATATATCTTAAAATTACCCAAGATTATAAACTAAACTATATCATCACACTGGGTATATATCCTCCAAAGAGTACTAAAAAAAAATTCACAGGTTACAGAAGCTTTTTCTCAAACAAAATGCTGTCTTCGTGAGTAAAAGAGATTAAGTGAGCGTGCAATGAAACTAATTGGTATTACTAACACAATATTAGCCTTAAAGTGAAAGAGATGCCGGATCTGATTATTCTGTATCGGGTCTATCCAGACGCATTAAACAATTCTGCATTACTTCGTACAAGGCTGATCCACACATTGGCACAATAACAAGAGATTCACTTAACACTGATAAAGGAAAACTAGATATGACATCCTTTCGTAGACAGCATCCTAACTTCACCCAACCTAACCTCCTTTTGTACCGTTTAACGCCCGTAGACCATAGCAACGGAACTCAACTTTTCCATATCTATTACCTTCTATATTTCTCCATATTTAAATTTCGTTGTTATGCGCATTATTTCATAACAGATTTTCGGCATAATTAACCTTAACCACCAGACACATTAAGCTGGCAATTCACATGCAGAAACCATACCCACAAAAAAGAAAAGTATGTTTTATAAATATATATAACATTGAACGATAGGAATTTTGCTTAACATTCGGGCTTTAGTCAGCGTACCCCTAGATGGCCTTTAGGCATCTAAGGCTCAGACCGGGATAGAGGAGGGGGAAAGGATGCGAAAAGGTGTCCACCAGGGCCTAAGTTGAAGGTCCATGTCGATTTTTGCCTGGTGTGACAGGAAAAACCTCAGTCAGGATGGTCGGCCGGTGATATTGAACCATGACCTCTCGAATACTAAGCTAACGCTCTACCACTGAGCCACGGCCGCTCGACTTCCAATATTATTTTTCTCACATTACTTTCTCCAGTATTTCATTATTATTTTAATTTTTATGTCCAGTTCATTTCTTCTATTCTCCACCAGGTCCACACTTCGACATCATCATTCATCACTACCTCATAAATTCTACGCTTCTACCAAAGAAAACCTTTAACTAATATTACATTCTCAGCTCTTTGTTCATCGGCCCGCGAAAAAGAGCAACTGTCTGCTATAGTATTTCTGTTCTTACCTTAATTTCTTTTTAACATGTCATAGTTCCCAAATACTTGAAGGTATTCCGTTTCCTTCTCTATTTTTTTTTAAATTGCCAGCCCTTTAGTTCGTTACCTTTAACCCCATTTCAAACCCTTTAGCGTTCACCGTTACTGAGACATCTGTTATTAACGATAATGGCGTTAACGTTTGAAGTAAGAATGGAATCGTTAGCATTCCGTTTGAGATCACTACCAAACAACACCAAACACTGCTTTCAACGAATAGTCAAGAAATGCCGAGAAGGTAGTTCGACGAAATGATAGGTATTTTTTTTTTAAAAAGACTTCTAGATACTGACCACTGTTCATCTGATTTTCTCGTATGAATTTTGAACCCTGAGGCCTGGTTCTTTGCTCTGTTTCTTGCGGGAAATAAAACTTATCCGCGGAGAGCTGATTGTGGTAGTTTGAGGGAAGATATAACTGATAGTGGTTGTTTATTGCGTTTGGGAGAATATGTCCTGTACATTGTCAATCATGTTTTCGTTGTTATAGCCATTTTATTGTTCATTCTTGTATATGTTATGGTTGCTGTCATAACCCTTGTCTCAATTTTTCAAGGTTGTTTTTATTCTATTCGTTCCCGTGTAATCTAAAGTTCAGTGTTCTCAAACACGTATGCGTTGTTATGTATTGTGGAATATTTTCAGTGAAGATATTTCTTGCATTTTCTGACATGTAGAATCAAAATCAATGTGACCAGATCATTCGAACGTGAATTGATGGTACACGTAAGCAGGTGAAGATATATGCGGCACAAAAGCTTGAAAATCTTTGTTTACTCCAGTGTAGTTCATGTCATAACGTAAGTCATCAACGTGGCATAAGTATTTCTACATGTGAATCATCCTACAGTCAACATTTTAGAATATTTATTGTAAAGTCTTATAACATTCTTGATTTGTAGTTTACATATGACTATATCAGGAAAGAAGTATCATGTTTATTCATGTTACTCTTGGAGGAGTTTCACGGGCAAGGTGAACTGATGATAGTTTCCCGTTGTCGCCGTTCGGTTAATATTCCAACCTCCTAAGAACAGGGTATGAGGTGGACTCCGATGTACTTCTCTCCGTACCGGCGATCGAACTTCGCACTTCTTGCTTACAAGTCTACAACCAAACCCAGAAGTTCACTCAAAACTGTCGGTTCCTGTCTTAGGACGTAACATGAAGTCCATCTGAAGGAAGGCAATGGCAAACACTTTCGGTTCAGTGCTCAGGCCCATGCAGGTCAAGCAGTCAGTCATCATCAACTCCTGTGCCATATAAATATTTTTTCTTATCGTAACATCGATACTACTACACAGGAATGTTTCGCTGCGACTGAAAAAGGGTTTTTGTTTTTTTTTTTTTCGTTTCGTGACGAATATTGATATGGTACGTTCTAGTCTAATGATATCATCTATCCCAAAGGTTTCTTCTTGGAGAAGTGAATTTAATGGCTCAAGTAGGTGAGAAAATGAACATGTCTCAACTACATCTCAAGTCAAAGTATTGTGAGAGCACTTTGTACGCTGTTGAATTTACAATATTATACTCAACCTTCCTCGTGTGTGGCGTATCGAAAGTATGCACAATCTCGATAGACAGTCTAAATTCCTTTAGCGCCATTTTAAATTGTATGAAAAATATGTCAACTCTGTTCCCTACAGTACGAAGTGCTTCCGTCGTTCAGTAACTTGTATATTTAATTGGTTATTGATCTTTTGCCCCAGTGATGATAAAACTTGCCTAATCTCTTAATTCCAACATGAATAAACATTCCCTTATTTTCACTGTTCCAACGTGTGGCTATATGATATATACTTGTTACGAAAATACGTTTAATTGTAGAAAATCAGTGAAATTCTGATAACACGTATGTTGGTTTTTTTGAATCAAATAGAACCAACTGAAACCTTATACTTGCATTATAAGCCATTATTGGTGTCCTAAGTGTACGTTGTTGTTTTTTAAACAAATTCGTTTTTTAATCTTTAATGTAATTATTAATTGGAATTTTAAAGCGTTTTAAGTAAACCAGTCTTAGTGTATGAGGAACAAAGGTACTTTTCTAACTTAAGAAGTACTTGTGTAATGTCTTAATTATTCAATGAAAAACAGTTGTTATTGTTTTAAAGTCAAGAAAATAATTGTAACGTATTAAACTCCGATCATTTAACGAAGAAGAAGTGAATTTAGTGGACTTCCGTAGTAAGGGAACAATATTCTCAGTATTACCTGCCTGACCCATTACTGACTACCTTTCATTAATATGTGCCAGGTTTATGGCTTTAATTGTTAATGATTATTTTCTGTAACTCTTTGTTTTGTTTTTAGTGTGCATGTAAATCCCCGGACGTCTTGTATCATTTTCTCAAAGTATGAAAACCGATTACAGATAGTCATAGTAAAAGTCACAAACTTAAGTACATAAGTTATTTGTTCTGTTGTAAATGTACAGAATCAGGACTTCTTGTATCAATAAACTGATATAAAGCACGTAAGAACATGACAGAAAGATTGTAATATTAAAGGAAGATACGAGGGTTAAGTCATGACTTTTTTTTCTTTCGAATGGGAAATAACAGGACAGATCGAAGATACACGTTGGAAACCTTATGGCATGTACTGTCGAGTGGTCCTACCAGATGGTGTATGTGAGTAGAGCTTCATGTTTGAGCACGCCCTGAAGTTCAGTAGGTGAGCGACAGTGGTCCGGAATGGAGGTCACGAAGAGTGAACAACGTAAGTGTGTGAAAGTAGCATTTCCCCGCGGCAGGAATGCACGAGAATGCCACAGAGTTACGGGAAACACTAGGTGCGCGTTCCCTACCATATCGAACAGTAGCGAGGTGGATAGCGGCTTCACGGCGAACAGGACGCCCACTGCGCGGCAGATCGGCAGTAGACACTCTGCCGCGTTTGAAAGCCGGTATCCACCTCGCCGCTGTTCGATAGGGTAGGGCACCTGCACCAAGTGCTTCCCGTAACTGTGTGGCATTCCTGCTGCGGAGATATCCTAGTTTCACATACACCATCTGGTGGGACCACTTGACAGTACATGCCATAAGGTTTCCAACATGTATCTTCGATCTGTCCTGTTATCCCCTATTCGAAAGAAAAAAAATAGTTGCCATGACTTAACCCTCGCATATATTAACTACGTACAATTTTTCTTTAAGAATGTGAATGTAAGTGATAATATACTTCGTTACACTTATTAGCAGAGAAATACAAGTAAATTTCCTTAATTTTGCTGCATTTTAGTGTTTAGTGACAGTTATGGGATACGTTCTCTTCCTGTACGAATATCTATCATTCAATGTCAAGCAAATGTAAACATTGGCAAATTTACAGTATCAGTAGTAAATACAAACATTTTTTTTAAAGATTTGAACGGTGAATTCGATGTAGGCAATAAATCAATTCAGTTCAGATTTGTTGAAAAACTTGCCTATTTGTCATCTAAAATGAGAGGAACAACGTTTAATTCATATTAACTAGCAAAATATTTGAGCTCTCAGCAGTAGACTAGAAATTCAAGGCGGGTTATATCTGCTCTTCTGAGATTGTTGAATTTTGTTATTAGTAGTAGCATTGTCATCTACACAGAATTGAAAATTGATAAGTCTCAAGCTAAAAATAGAATAACGTGGGTTTTCATTTTAGAGCATGACACAAGGTGGCTAAAACATTATAGCTTTTTTGTAGTTAAATGTGCATTCAAACTTTGTAGAAAAACGCTTGGTACTAGGAAAAAAACTTTATCTAATTCGAACGTTCTAATTGTGAGGGCTTTCTACGAATCTACACTGAAAGTAATTAACATCACTGACCTAACCTACCTTAAACGAGCTTAGATATAATAAGTGGACCATTTTATTTTAGAAGTAGTTACGTTTTCCCCTCCATGATAATAATAAAAGGTTTCACATTCCTTATATGACAAATTATGTCTATGAAAAGTAATAACTATGTCCTGGTACATTTATATGTATGTATTATGTCTATATATTGAAGAACTGTTATTGTATTTATTTTGGGGCATAATAAGTTATTTTGTTAAAAATCAAAACAAGTTTTCAGAACTAAATGTTTGGTTTTTGAGCAATATACATGACAGATTTCTTTGTATATGTTCGTTAAAAGCTATTCAATTGGTGCTGAAAGTACTGTTCTTGTAATTAAGAGAGAAATTGTTGGAGTAATGTGGTCAGTTCTGTCTGAAGTTGTTTAATCTTTACGCGAAAAATCTATACTGTGAACACATGAATGATAGTTTTGGTAAGATTTTCATTATAAGGTGTATACTTGGTGTTAGAAATTGTTACAGATTGCTGGAGTATGGATGTATGTCAATCAGATTAGCGTAAGTGTGTGCTTGCAATATTGAACTGCTAGTAATAACATCATGTTCTTTGTTACACGCAAGTGATGTGTAAAAGGTAAAAAGAGAGAATTTACGTAATCATATCTTGGCGATATACTTGGAAGAAACTGTTATAATGAAGACAGCTTACTTATAGTAAATTCAATAGTGTGAGAATAATTAATGGTTATATTTTGAAGTGGTGGCTGAATTATAAATTGCACATAGCAGAGACAAGTTTTGAAAAGTTAATAAAAATGAACATATTTAAAAAGAAACTGTCTATTTTTTTTATCTTTTTGCCCAGTTACTTGAGATAATAAGGAGTGATGGTTATTTTAGGGTACGTACGAAATATCTTCGAATTTTAAGTTTTCCTTTAGACAGGAACGAATTTTCCGAGGCATCTTCACACATTCTTAAACTGCATACTTCACTCCCCCATTCCCAAGAAACATTTTTGTGGGAGTTCGGGGAAGGTAAACTACAAAACATGAGCCATTCAGCGATCACAAAATATAAGACCTTTCTAGCCCAGTATATAGGGAATTTTTATTTAAGGGCAATGTAAAGCCAAGATTCACGACAAGAGATTGTAGCACTATCTCCGTACATGTCTAATGTTTTTTTATCGTTGCACGAAGTTTCAATGATATTGCTACAAATTCAAGCCTAGACAGTTCAAACTTTCAGGAATTGCAGAGTTCTATCTGCCGATTTTTCATTTTCTTTCTTGTTCATTGTTAAAATCGTTTCATTGTTATGGATGTAACAATGAAGCACTTTCAACAATAAATACGCACTGTACGAATAGAGGTGTTATTCTGATAAATAATACAATCCTTTCATATGAGTATTTATTGCGTATAACATACACCACCACTAATACACAAACATCACATATTCGCTAGGTAGTCCACTACTATAGTCACTGCATCATGTCCGGTTCCGTTCCCCTTGTTTATATTATGGGTATGTGTCAATGTATTGCAGAGATTACACATACACATTTGATGCACACCTATATAATTGATAAGTGGCACTTTAATATCATTGAACCACCACCACACTTGTTTTCGAATACATTGGCGTGCATTCGAATACAGCACTGGATATACTGATTACACGTAGGGGCACAACTAGGATGGATGCACATCTACATACATACTTGGTATGTGGGAAACCATTTCCATTGCCGAGTTATTTGGTCACTACAATTCCACATCTGACTGCGTGTGTTGCACTGCATATACTGCTTTTACATCTACATAATGGTACAGGGCGATTGGTCACTACATGTGTCGGGAGCTAGAAGTACAGTACGTTCACAACCGCCAATACACATATGGTAGGGTGGTAGGGTACGTACACAACGCACTTTCATTGTTCCGCCTTGGTCTTCAGAATGGCGCGAACTTCGTCCAGATAGTGGTGTACCCGTTTGGCTAGGGTTAACTGGGACTGGATAAAGGTGATTTACGAACGGGGATGCACTTTTGTAAACAGAGTATACAACTCGTGCGCCATACCAGGTTCTGTAACTATATGGAGAACGTAGTGATCGTCATTAACATCACCGCAGTTATACACTTCACCCTCCTCCGTTAACTCATAGTGGCATCCAATACACTTCAAATGTTGATGTTGCAGCTTCACCTTTAGTAATAACGGCTCGATACAGCTTCAGTAAATATGGTCAGGAACACACCAACAGGGTTCCTCACCAGTTATAAATTTAGCGTATTTGGGACCCTGCATGATCGTTGACTTGCTAGGCACAACTACTTTGTACAACAGGACTGACTACGAGCTGATACCACGCGCATGCGTGTACGACTTTGACAAATCAAGTATTGGATTTGGGGTATATACTGTATATCGAGCAGTTCTTGGAACTCGGGACTGGACGTGGGTAGGGGTGAGTTAAATGTATCGAGGGACTGCCAGGGCTGGACACAGAATGGACTGGGTAGGCCGTTTGCATAATGTCTATTTTACGGAATTCAGATTCCGCCACACCCGCTAGTACTGGTAACGCGCTTTTCACACTGATGTAGTAACTTTTTTAACCTCCACTGGTGGATGCGTGCATTTGCTTATACATGCTATACTATTGTTTTACATGCACAGGGTTCATCAAAATACATGTGGTCCTTAACGGGAATGGGTCGCTACGTGTGATATAGTTGCGGAATGTTAAACGACAGTGGGGCGCCCTGCGCATGCGCGGAGCGCAACCACGGACAGGGCGTGGTATGTTGGTGTGGTGCCGATTGGATTCCACCCACGCCAGGTGCTCCAGCGCATCGTGTATTGCACCTTAAGTAAACGTTGATGAGGGTACAACTAGTTCTGCTGACGAAACCATGGCTCTGTGGGACCAAGTTGACGAGCGTGAGCTGTGCAACGTTGTAGCCAAGGTGAAAGATGAGACACACCATCAGGTGCCATCTTGTACGTGTACGTTCGCGAGTGTTGACGAAACGTGCGTGTGAGAAACACTGGAGCTTTGGAACCCGACAATTGAAATTTACTGTTACGGATGCCCACCTCAATATGAACATGTTCGCCTAGGCCATTTTAGTGTGGGCGGGCGCCGGAAGAGTATTTCGATGGGTCATACGAACCCTTTGCCAACTGGAATAAGAACGTCTTTAGGACTGATGTGTTCGATGAGTATGTAAAACTGCATTTCAAAGGGGGTAGTCCTCGCCCAGTGTTTGATGGTGGTATTGCAACCCTTGTGCGTCACCACTTGGACCGCTTGACTGCCTTGTGTTGGCGGAAGTATTGGGGTGTCCTCAGTGAGTTCTAACGGGATGCCTTGTGTATGTGCCAACGCTACACCCTGTTTTCTCCGTGTGCACCCACCTTGTCTACGTGCCATGGAGGTCGTTACCTATGGACGATAACCTACCCCTCAGTATGCGGAGCGTCCAGATATGGTCCTCGTGTGAGTGCAGTTTTTTCATAATTGAGGAAAGGTGTCCGTGGACAGTGCTGGACCAGTGGACCTCTCGTCGCACGGTGGAATACTTTACTGAAAAAGCTGGCCAAAAGTCCAAAACATGAACTTTGCAAACAATCAGTAAAATGTACGTTAATCTATAGCTGAAGAGTTATGACGTCCGAAGGGAGCCAATAGAGTCACATTCACCCGAGCCTTGAGCCGCGTTAGCAGTAGGAAGACAGGTGTTGAGTGAGTAGCGTGATTTGTGCTCACTAGTGTT
>JAGDQP010053195.1:0-13614 GCA_022664845.1 Lepisma saccharinum | reverse complement strand
CTTTCTTCTCCATTTAGTGTCTTTCTCCGACCCATCTAGTCATTTTCCCGCCTCCCTAACCTGGCCAGACTATTACCCAGCATCTGTTGGCAACATGGCGTCTTAGTCCGCTCTGTCTCGCACCAGTTCGCTCTGTCCATTGTCTCTCCTACCATGTGAAAACGCCTTTGCGAAACGTTGCTACTTTTCTATTGTCTTTGTGAAGTTCCTGTACGCCTGTCCTAGTATTCTACAGTGTAAATATCCGTTTCTTCTACCATTTTACTATATACACAGGTATAAAGACAGGTGTATAGGACCATCACAAACACAATAGAAAGGTGAAAAAGTTACGAAAAGCGTTTTTACATGATAAGAAAGAAAAAGGATAGAGTAGACTGATGCTAAGGAATGGCCATGTATATATAAAAGTGCGTTCCATTAACCCCATAATAAATGTTTTTCACTAAAAGTTTGCATGCGCATAAGGAAGATACGGAAAATTTGAATAAGGTTAAGTGCACATCGGTTTTCTAAGCGAAAACTGCGAAAGTGATATTTTTCTTACGGAAAATCAATGCTAAAATGCTCGAACACAACTGAATATTGCTGGTGTCAATTTGGTGCTAGATTTCCCGTACTACAGGACCTAGATACGAACACATACCTTGACATATCGTAGGGAACACCCCTCAATCTGACGTAAATACGTCATCAGGGTTCCCACTCATTTGGCCAAGATCAAATTCCCTGACTTTTCCAGGTTTTCCAGGTCACTACTCAGAAATTTCCAGGTACCCCATTTTGTATATATATATATATATATATATCATAATTCCATGGGAAAATAAGGATCATAGTTGCATGAAAATAAAGATACATCAAAATATTTCACTGTATTCTTTTCTTAAATTGCTTCATGGTTGGCACATTAGCCTTCAAGTAATTTCAAAAACGATCTAACAGTAAATGCCTGCTGTAGCTAAATGAACTTCAAACAATAAGCTATCAAATTCCCTGACTTTTCCAGGTTATCAGACATTTTTAGTGAAATTCCCTGACTTTTCCAGGACTTTTTAGTGCTAAGCTGGATTCCCTGACTATTCCAGGTTTTCCAGGTGAGTGGGAACCCTGGTCATTTATATTTCCTCCGAGATGCATACCAAACAACATAATCTACTACTAAAAATGACGATAACGGTTGAGAGATGTCCTCTAGTGTGTCAGGGTATATAAGAAAAATATCACTTTCCCAGCTTTTGTTATAAAAAACGATGAAACGTTTGTCGAATATCTATGAACCTAGCCTTATTTTCTTTTTACACATCTCCCTTGTGTGTTTGTAAAATATTATCGAAAAACATTGATTCTTTCTACCCTAAATTGAAAAAAAAGGGGTGGGACAGTAGTTATGGAACGTACTGTACCACGGAGGTAAACTTCACTATGTTACTTGCTTGCAAAATTTGACCTCAGTACCTAGGTTTGTACATTTGAGAACATACTCTTCTATACACAACTATGGCATTGTTGGTTTTGTAATTTCAATTTAATTTATATATGATGACCGGATGATTGATAGACATGGTGTCTACTAATTTTGTGACTTGAAATTCCCTGAGTTCTTAGTATAGTGAAACATGTAAATAATACGCAATGACATATTTTTAATCCCACCACCACCCAGTCCAAGCATCTCGTACATTATTGGTATTTCACATGTGAAAAAAAAAAGATAATTTCTTTAAAATAGAGGATTTAAACACATTGAAGAAATCCCGTCGGTGGTGGGAATCGAACCCACGATCTCTGCCTTGATCGGGCAGTGCTCTCTTACCAACTGTCGAAGGTCAACCTCATAAATTTTCCTGAGTTTTCCTCATAAATTATAGACTTCCCTGAGTTTTCCTCATAAATTATAGATTTCCCTGAGTTTTCCTGATTTATAAAATTCCCTGAGTACTCCAGGTTTCCCAAGAAATTGGGAGGAAACGGGTAGAACCTCGAGAAAACCCACGCACACGGTGTTTGTCTACCACAAAGTCCACATGGTACGAGTAGGGTTTAAACCGACGACCGCAAGCGCCATAGATGAGCGCTCTAACCATCGAGCCACCGCGGCCGTAATTGTTTGTTTTGTAGAAGAATTGGCAATTGATAACACAACAGTATGTCGCAAAAATTGTGAAGGAACGTACTCAAATCAACATATCTATGAACTGAGCTACAGTTTTGTGAAAAGTGACATTGTATAGTTTACCTCCAAGGAACCGATATACATCCATCCATCCATCTTTTATACATACATAGATTTTCACACAATATAAGAAGATTTCTATTCTATCACCTCGCAATAAACATCTTGTTACTACGTACCTGTCCCGCTGCAAAGTCCAATTTTTCCAGTCCACCCACATAGCGCATCCTCAACTGTGTAATTTCGTCTACTTTGGATTGATACAGGGACTGCAACGTAAGAATCAACTCCAAATAGGATGTTGGAGTCACATAGTTCACTCTATGGAGAGATTTATAATACCTGAAATATAAAATTTTAAAGAGTCTTGTACTATACTTCAAACGAAAGTAATTTATTATATCAGCTGAACTGTTGAAGAAAATGCACTGAATAATCACTGGGTATATAAACTACGCCGCTCACTGATCTACGTAGGATAGAAAATAAATAACAACAATAAATACATAGTTCAGTAAATTGTAAAATTATCGGTGTGATGAGTAAAGGGAAGGATTTATCGGACGTCGATAAAAGACACATTTTCGGAGCATGAAGAATTGGTACCTCCATTAAAAAACGATTCCACTTAAAATTGCTGAAGAGCTGTCATAGTCCAAGTGTATCAGGACTGGCGTCAAAATGGTCAAAACCATAAAACACCGACAAAATTGCAGAGGACAACAAGTGGTTAGTGTTAGAGTTGAGGCTGGTTTGACATCTCGTACGCGAAAAAACAGCTGACTACCTAAAACAACATTGGCTAACACAGAAAAATATCTAGCATGACCATATGTCGCACGTTTGGATGTATGGGCTATACCATCAAACGCTCCCAATGCCTCTTTCTGCTAACCAAGGTTCACCAGCGTAAAAAACTTTGTGAACAGATCATACAAGATGGATGTTAGAGGATGGAAGTAGGTATGACACGCTGAAAAATCAAGTCCTTTTTCACTCCTTCGATCATTAAGCTATGTGCCGAGTCAACATCATCCGGCTGCGGATTCATCATGGATGTTAGAAGATGGAAGGTGAGATGCGCTGAAGAATCAAGTCTTTTTTCACTCCTTGTCTCGTCGTGCTACGTGCCGAGTCAACATCATCCGGCTCCGGATTCATCATGGATGTTAGAAGATGGAAGAAGGTATGATGCGCTGAAGAATCAAGTTATTTTTCACTCCTTGGATCGCTGTATACTATGTGAAGGCAATCCATCATCCGACTTTGGATTCATCATGGATGTTAGAAGATGGAAGAAGGTGAGATACGCTGAAGAATTAAGCCCTTTTTTCACTCCTTGGATCGCTGTATACTATGTGAATCCAACATCATTCCGCTCACGATTTATCATGGATGTCAGAAAATAGAAGAAAAAAATATGTTAGATAAATAGAGTGTATGGGAAAGGTATCGGCAAGACGAGTTCAAACCCGTACAGATGATCCAGATTTGATGAGTAGGTTCCGAAATATGGGGGTACCCATTTCCTCCTAGTAATTTCCAACTAGGCCTACAGAGGTGGTTTTGATATCATTGGAAAAATCTCGGCGTGATGAGTTCAAAGCCGCATAATCACGCAAACAAGACGCTCGCTGCTGAACGCTGGGAAGAGCACATGTGCACAGTTCCCTGACTGAACATCGCCTTAATTTATTTTATTAGAGTTGGCAATACTATAATTACAGAACATAACCTTCCAAATAAAGAAAGGAACAAATAACAGTTTTGATGGAAGACAAAATGTCGCTTATGAAACAATAACTAATTTAAGTAATATAATTAAAAATTCTTATAACTTACTCCTGAGACATTTCTACAATGCTCTGGTGAAAGTATTTGCATATCACTACACATTTTTCTTTCAAGTCGTCTTCGACAGACATATCTTTCAAAAAATAGTCGGCCACTAGTTCCAAGGCATCATCCGGCCATGACATGAACCTAAACAAAAAAGAATAATAAATGAATCAATGTTTGTGCAGTAAGGTTAAAAAAAATATATTGAACTGATATCAAAACCTTTGTTCAAGAACACCTAGTTTGAATATAAAGTAAGATATCTACTCATACAAGAAAATTTTGTATTTAATGGTATGTATATGCATACTATTAAATTCTGTAAGGGACTTATTAATTTTATATGCAAATTAGCATTTTAATTACATCGCTTACCTGGCAAGCCAGCGATGACACTTATTTCCGATCTTTCGGATCCGCGTAGAGTCTATTCACAAAGAATCGAAACAATAGTAAATATCACATGTGAAGACTACATCATTGTCTTACGTGTGTAGGTCCAGGACATCCTCACCAATGTTTCCAGTAAGCAGTAACAAAAAAAACCTTACTTTCCCCGAGTTTCCAGACTACAATTACATTTTTTTCAGATTGTAGTCGACACACTTATTTAAGGGAAAAGATTAAAAAATAAGCTTCATTTAACTTTCGACGCGCAACAGCAGGGTCAATTTATGAAATATCTTTGGTAGGTTAAAGGTAAGATGTGATCGACGACCGCTGTACACTCTGCTAAGATGTACACACTGAGCAGATCTAACAAACCGCCGTGCGGTCTAAGACGTTAGGCCAACGACTCGAAGGTCCCGGCAGGAGCATAGGTGTCTTTTAACTAGAACGTGACGGATAATCGTGACGGGCCGAAGTCAACAGTTACTAGACTGGCCCATATAAAATAAAGTTTACCAAAGTTTTGAAAGCCTTTCCATAAGTTATAGATTATTGGTAAATATAAAAAGCAGAACATAATATTATTAATATATAATAATCTAACTCTAAAATTAGAAAGATCGATCATCAATTTTAAGACTCACCAGTCAATGGTGCAGCAGTTGATCAACGATGGGAACATTCGCAGTCGTTCTCTAAATGCCTCCCCAATGGGCGACACTGTGAACACTATGTGAAGGTTAGCCCTAACTCTCTCGACAAAGAAGTTGAATAGTGCCAGTGGCGTCATCTCTTGTTTCTTTCCCTGATATAAGAAATAGAAGTAAAGAACTTGAAATATACCTATAGGTCTACGATTGATCTAGAAAATAAACTATCTACTTTTTTTTATATCTGATGATGACCTACGAGGAAGATAGAAATATTGAAAGTACTAAATCCAAACCAACAGTAAGCAGATGCTGTTTATCAGCGCAGTACTTCTTATTCTCTGCTCATCAGTTTTATTAAAATTAATGTAATGAATAGCATACACTTTAGCTCATAACATTTTGATTGTAGAATATAATGAAATAAAAGGATAAAACACACCTACAGTAGAACACACCAAAACAATAATCCACTATATTTCCTCCAATCCACTGGACATCGTCAAATATTTTAGGAAAAACTCACAGATTTGTGGTCGAGAGCAGGTTGTTTATACCTTCTCTGTGAGTTTTACCATTAATCTCCTGACAATAACAAGTGGATTGTACGAAATGTTGTAGATCATTAATTCTTTTGGTGTATTCTAGATGAGTTTTATAATTTTTATAAGGGCAAACAATAAAGTTCTCACGGATTTTGACTCTACAAAGAGAAACGCGATAATATGAAGTAAGAAGTACCTGGAAAATAGATATATCCCTTTCAGCAGCTCAACGCTAGGACAGACGGTGGTAGATCACAGCGGAACGAAAATCAAAGAGATCGTCCAGAGCGTATATCACCTTTTCAAGGATTCGAAACGGTCTACTCACAGATGATGGTCTAAAGAACGGAACAAATGGTAATCCGAAAGTGCAATGTCAGGAGAATATGGAAGATGCATTAGTGTTTCCCCAACCAAGTCGGATAATAGTGTCACGGGTGACCTTAGCAACATGTGGCTTCGCGTTGTTCTATAACACAATGACAGCACCTGTGATTCACAAGCTCTACGGTTTTCAGTTCTTCATACACACATACCAATTGCTACGAGTACACAGTTATATTGATTCTCTCACTTTATACCGTTTCCTAAGCTGATTTAGGTATTGTCGAATAGTTCCGCACTCCAATTGAATGCTTCCCACCGTATGTCTCACACCGTTGGCAATTATCCGTTTCATTAGCCGCCCTGAATGTCATATTTTTTTACGGCTTGTAGACTCTTGTATGTGGTGTGTGCTGGAGGGATTCAACGCTGTCTTTACAGTTGTTAAACCTCCATTGTACTGTTTGCTTATTCACCACATCCATACCGAATACTGATATATGTACAGACCCGTATACATGTGGCATGGGAGTCCCATGTTTGACCTGCATTTCACTCACGTCCTCGTCTATCTGTGAAGACGGCTACAAGAGGAAATACTCACTAACACGGTTACCTTCCTCCTATCTGTTCCACCTCTGAACATGAAGCGTGTGCAGTTCGACCACGTCAAAATCGGAGAGGACTTTATTATCAGCATGATGCTGACACATAGTGTGATCAAAATCAATGTTTTGATAATAGCTTTAACCTTATTTCAACAACTCGAAATTGTCTAAATTGCTCACCATGTCTCTGAGAACATTTTGCATTTTCTCTAGAATTTCTGCCTTTTCTTCTCCAGAATACAGATTCGGGACATCACCAGTGTTTAAGATCATGTTGATATCTTCAACGAAAGATTCATTTTTGACCTGCGTATCGGAGAAGAGGAAAACAATTTGTTTATTCTCAGCACCCGCCTTCTTCAACAGCTTCTTTAAATCTTCTCTCCACTCGTACTGGCCATATGTCCTTGTTAGTTCGATCTGAAAGAAAAAATAGCACCATAATTAACTATCGCAAACGGATTTTAAGAAAATATGTGCTATCAAATAGTGAAATATTTTCCGAAACAGACACATAACGTTAATTTTTTAATATATTCCTACACGCTACATAACGCAGTAAGATGGAATTGACTCTTGCATATATAATTATCAGGGTTTGAATGCATTTGTTCACATTCTTGTATGAAATCCACTCTGTATGATCTGAGTTCAGATGACCAGTAGAGAATTTTCAGCTCTTGTATTACAAATGGTTAGACTAGACTTCATGTTAAGCTACAAACAAAATGTATATGCGGCTACTGCAACGCAAATTTCCTATGTTCATAACGTAACCACCACGTGAGAATTTTGAATTTATTCATGACTTTTAGATACCAGGAGCTCAGGCCGGTATAGGGTAGTGGAGAGGACGTTGAAAGGTAGTAGGTTAGAGTCTAGTTCGTAGGTATCATCCCGTCATTTGCCTGGTATGACTGAGGGAAAACCCTGAAAACAAAAAACTCATTTAGGATCGCTCCCAAGACCTTACGATCGATAAGCCAACGCTCTAACAACTGAGCTACGGTCGCAAACACTGTGTTAACATAGTCAATTTCGAAACAACTGAAAAGGTATCATCTGGACATGTTGATAAAAAACCGTAGTCACAATATTTCACTTGTTCCAAGTAAGCTTTATCAGACGAGTTTAAAGTGAAAGGCGAAAAATATCTTACACAAATACTACAAAAGGTTTAGAAAAAATCTTCCTTTAACCTTCCTCTAATCGTATCTTTTGTATTTTTAATGTAAGTTTGTTTACCTTTCACTTTAAACTCACTTGATGAAGCTTATTGGAACAAGTGAAATATTATGAATATACTTTTTTATCAATGTATTTATCTCACTTTAATTGACTGGAAATTAAAGTTTCTATTTCAAGCAGCTCAAGACGGACTTTCACTGCTACACATTCATAGAAGGTACCGTCAACGCCATGCAAATCACTAGTACTCTTTCCTTTCATTCTTTTTGTATATCTTTATTTCACTCTCCAACTATGCTTCTTACACTAAATATGTAGACGTCTTTTCTGTGATCATGAGAGCGGGCATTGCTTATGAAACGTTAGAAAAGTTTAGAATTTTCTTTTCTTTACCGTTTGAAGACAGCCCATCAACGCCGGTAAGTACCAATTACTGTGACTTTCTTTAAGTACACTATTTTCTTTCATAACAAATTCAATCCCCTCATTCCTGGAGTCATATAAACCATGTCCTTCACTTATTTTAGTATTTGAAGACGTATGCTTTTATTTAAAGCATATACAACTTCTTCTCTATGGTGTAAGTTACTGGTTCCTAGTATTTTTTGGAAAAATGCTTATATTTCTTCAAGTTGCTGATTATATTAAAACAGACAATACACAAGCACGTACATGACACTAAAAAAAACAAAAGACGGAAAGTAATTTTGATAAAAATTAGTCAACGGAAATTGCTGAAATATGCTGATTAATATGCAAAAATTCTCCTAAATATGCAAATTATACAAAAAATCCTCTTGAATATTTAAAATATGAGAAAAATCTTCCTAAATATGCAAAAATCCTCCTAAATATGCAAATTATACAAAAAATCCTCTTGAATATTTAAAATATGAGAAAAATCCTCCTAAATATGCAAATTATACAAAAAATCCTCTTGAATATTTAAAATATGGGGAAAATCCACTTAAAACCTTCTAAATATGAAAAATATGCACAAATAAATGTCCTCACATAGATTAGTTTTGCATGAAAGCTGTACAAGAAGAGTTTTACATGGATTTCAATAGCTGATTTGAAATATATATTTATATACAAATCCTGATCTTACTAAGTAACATTCCCAAATACCACTGACTCAAAAAAAAAAAAAAAATAACGACTTACTTGGTATAGATCATAAGCCGATAAAGATGTCGAAAGCTTTGTGTTACTTTGTCGGCCACTTCCTGCTATCCCAATCAACAACGCATGACCGCTATCCTGCAAAAGCACGCGACTAATTCTTGAGATATGTTCAATCGCGTATTTGAATAACACCAGGGTCATTTTGGAACTAGCCATCATATTGTACTCTTCTAAGTAATAATCCATCTTTTCCGTCAGTTCGTCGTAGCTTTGTACCTGTAAGTAAAAATAATTTAAATTTAAGAGTAGAATCAAAAGTAATGCTTTCGATTTTGGATGATAAATTAAGTAATTAGTGTGTTTGGCCTCCATCGTTTTGTGCTAAGGCCAACCATAGTATAATCGACGTTTCAAATCTTCCAAGAGACTTCATCGGGCACTTGAAGTAGAAAATAACAGAATGGGAAGCGCCCTCCCTCTCTTTTGCAAGACGTCGTAATCAGTCAAATTCAATTATTTTTGTTCAACCTCGAGGAGTACGTTCTATATCAAATTTATTTATGTCCTTTTGGCATCTTTGGTTCAGGCTGGAATGCGGTAAGTAAAGGATAGGGAAAGCCAGGGCCTTGCTCAAGGTACTATCCCGGCATTCGCCTGGTGACACTGAGGAAAATTATGGGGAAACTCAGTCTGGAGGGTTGGCCACGGGTTCGAACTCTCGTGCTTACCCATTGCCAATCCAAAGTTCGCGATGCTACCGCTTGTACTACGAGGGCTCGGTCGTTTGTTATATACATATATAAAAGTGATTTAGAATTGGATTTCAACAAATATTTATCGCCTTTAGGGATCTAGAGCTCAGGTTGGGATAGGGTAGAAAGATGGGTCAGGATGGTCGGCCGCTGCAACGAACTCAGGCCCTCCCGAACGCAACGCTCAACCAACTGACCTACATCTGCTCGGTAATTAGATATCCTGTTTCAAATTTTAAATTCTGTGATTTCAATTCCAGCGGGCGACCATCCTAACTGTGTTTTTTTTCAAGGGTTTTACACGGTCATACCAGGCAAATGCCGGGATGGCACCTTCAACTTAGGCCCTGGCCGACACTTTCCCCTCCCTTATCCCGAGCTAAGCCTTAGATGCCTGAGGGCCATAAGTAATTTCATTTCAATTCGCTTTATTTGAACATAAAATTCGCAACTGAAACAGAAATAATGACACCATTAATTTTATGGATATGATCACTCAGAGAAAACACAAAAATTTCAAACCAATTCATATCATACGAGGTCTGTCTGAAAAGAAACTGGACTGAGTCTGTTGTATGGGCTATGGAAGAATTAGGGATAAGATTAGTATGAAATCAAGTAATATGATGTCTTGGTAGTATAGGACTGTAATCTCAGCTTTCTGCAACTATTAGATTCTTTAAACATGCTTTCGTTTACACCTTTGTGTGTGCAGGTCGTTGAGCTGTGAGAACTGAGGAACGAACCAAGAACATGGAGCAACGAATCACCCTGGAATTTTTGGTCCGGTTGGGGAAAAGTCCGCCAGAAGTACTTCAAATCCTTCGGCAGGTGTATGGAGATAACACCATGTTACGGACACATGTGTCTGAGTGGCCCACGAGGTTCAAAGAGGACGGCGAGGAAGTGCAAGATGATTCGAAAAGTGGAAAACTTTCAACAATTAGGACTAACGATAGCGTAGAACGGGGAAGGCAGGTGTTGTGTGCTGGTCGTCGGCTGACTGTTCGAGTTCTTGCCACAGGGTACGACGATAAATCAGCAAGTCTACAAAGAGATCCTGCGACGTTTTCCTCGCTCAGTGCGCGAGAAGGGATGGGAGTTGTGGCAGAACAAATCGTGGCTGCTGCATCATGACAATGCACGAAGTCACAACGCCCTCAGCATCCGGCAGTTCCTGGCCCAGAGAAACATCACCGTCCTGGAACAACATCCCTATTCCTCTAATTTTGCCCCTGTGACTATTTTTTTATTCCCCAACCTGAAGGTGATTATCAAGGTGACCCGTTTTGAAGGCGTGGAGACCATCAAAAGGGCCGTAACGATGAAACTGCGGAACATCCCAGAAGAATCCTTCCAGCAGTGCATAGAAGAATGGAAAAGTGTGTTAAACTGGAGGGGGTCACCTTGAAGAGGACACCACGTAGTTTGTCATTTGGCACAGCAATAAATTGTCAGTGACACTAGTCCTGTTTCTTTTCAGACAGACCTCGTATACCAGCAAAGCCAATTTATGAAAAAAAAAAACTTCTTCCTTCAAGCCGAACAAAATATGTTATCAAAAAGAAGACCTCAGCAACGAAATTAATTTATAATTCTTACAGGTATTAAAACTCAGTACGGCATTGTTATTGCGAACCGGCACAGATCAACAAGAAACTCTATAATGAAACACGAAATAGCACTAGTTCTAAATACAAATGTATGTATCAAATTAGGAATAGGGTGTCTGGAAAGTCCTGCTCTAAACTGAAACCACCGATAGGGGTGGGGTCGAAAGGAGGGCAATTTGAGATAGAGAACCCGTGTCAAGGAACCCAACCGTTCCGCCTCTGCTAGCAATTGAAAATTTGAGGAAAGGTGGCAACGACGCGCAATTAGAAGCGATGGGTGCAGCGTCTGGACCTGTGTGTGTGTATGTCTCCATCACTACGGATGCCACGAAACCAAACCAAATTTATTAGGAACAAACATTAGTGTACAATGTAATTGTAGACTTTATACACATTAGCATGTCTGCACTGCAACGCTGATAAACAAACGACAGAGAAAATAAAATACACGGAAATTAGCACTGAACTTAACAGTGGCATTTTGGTATTTGCGCTTATTTCATTTCCTTGTTCCAAAACAAGGGAACATGTTTTACCTACTGTCTCATTTACAGGTATTGCTCCCTGGATATCGTCTCTCAAACAAAGATGCAAACGGTTAATAAGCGTCGCGCGCACTTATCCAAACACATTGGTTGCGTTGTCTAATTATTTCGGCTGCGACTGCTTTTCAAGCCACCAATTTTTCGTCACTTTCAAGTTCCGTCCCATCGTACATTATTTCCTTCATGTATTCCCCCTCACACGAAGAAATCGATGGGAGTAAAGTCAGGGAAGCGAGGAGGCCAGGAAACAGGTCCTCCTCTCCCAATCTATCTGTTCGGAAACATGACATCCAGTGAGCTATGGGAACTGAGTGACATCTGTAGTGCTGGAACCACACACAGGTCCAGACGCAGCACCCACTGCTTCTATTTCGCGTCGTTGCTATATTTCCTCGAAATTTCAATTGCTCGCAAAGACGTAACGGTTGGGTTCCGGTCCCTATCTCGAATTCCTCCCCAGCCCCACTTCTTTCGGTGGTTTCAGTTTGGTGCAGGACTTTCCGGACACACTGTATATCCGAAAAATCACGCAGAACTTAAAACGGGTCTTCACACAATACCTTTATCACGCCAGCATTATAATCTACACAAGTGAAGCGATGTCCAGTCGGGGAACAGTACACGCATTATGCTACAGCCAGATTTCAGAAGCGAGCGTCCAATCTGGATGATGTATGTTTAATTCTAAAGCTTCGTGGAGACCTTTCGAACGACACTTCGATCACCTTCGTAGCCCTAGAGGTTCCTGAGTTGGAAGTTGTCGACGAATGGACTTCACGACATATGGCTTTGAATTCAACCACCATCGTAGTCCTAGTAGTTCTTGAGTTGAAAGTTATCGATGGACAGACAGACAGAGGCGAGAAGAGAGTTGAATTCGTCTTACCAAGACCTTTTGAATGACATCTCAACCACCTTCACAGCCCTAGTTGTTCCTCAATTGAAGATTGTCGACAGATTTTTTTTATGACTGCATCTAGCCGTTCTTTTTTTATTTCTTTGTCCCCCCTCACTTCACATTCAACTTGTGCCACTGACATAAGGACTCCCCGACTATTTCCTTTCTTTGTCGGCTTCTGAATTTGAATTGTATTTATGGCCTTTAGGCATCTAAGGCTCAGGCCGGGATAGGGGAGGGAAAAGGATTCAGGAAGATGTCGGCCAAGGTCACTGTTGAAGGTGCTATCCCGGCATTTGCCTGGTGTGACTGAGAAAAAAACCTGGAAAAACCTCAGCAGCTTAGATCGAACCCACGACCTCCCGAATACTACGCCAACACTTTACCACTGAGCTACGGCGGCTTGGTTTTGTCGGCTACTGCTTATATGTTTGAAACGCTGTATCACAGTATATTCAACATTAAATTTTCAATGAATTCTTTCTAAAACCGGAAATACATTCTAATATAGTGTGCTATATTCTGGAAGAGTGTTGTGTTTAGAATAGGGTTCCCATATTGTTTTCTTTTTTTTTAAAAAAAAAGGCGAGATTAAAAAGTCAGGATATTTTGTTTCGAAACGGGACATGTTAAAAAATAAAGGAAAAAAAATATTTCATATGTTGCACTTTAAATAAGGTAGGGTCTATTGATATAAAAATGTCACTTTGTTGACAACATCTGGCCGACAATCATGTGAAATGCAAATTATATATTTATTTAAAGAATATTGGGCATTTTCAACCACCCCTTTTGATGAAAGGACATTCTCTCCTAATAGTATCATTTATGCTTGACTCCAACAAAAGGTGGCAGCACTATCTCGGTAAATGTCTAATGTATTTTTATCGTGGCACGAAATTTCAATGTTTTTCTAGAGAGTTCAAACTTTCAGGGAAGAAAGTTCATAACCAATTCA
>JAGDQP010053194.1:0-13614 GCA_022664845.1 Lepisma saccharinum | reverse complement strand
TTTTTGTTCAAAGTTGTGATGCGCTAAATAAAAAGTGTGCCACTTTACCCGACTTTACTCTACAATGTACATAGAACACTACAGGTAAATTAAGATACATGAGGTCAATTCTCAAGGAATCTCACAAATGACAATATAGGCCTACTGACTGATTCAAGCCACAGGAACAAGACCACGTCAAGATCAAGATTCGGTCACTGGAGCAATTGGGTCAAGATTCGATAATCGGGTCGATGGGTCAATACCAGTCTGGTTTTTAGGTCACGACCGTGTCACCAAGTCAATCGGATCGAGTTTCGGTCCGGGTCACCAAAAGTAACCAGGTTTCAGCTGTATTGGGCATAGGGATTCCGCCAGGATTTTCTGTTTGGGGAGGTGTAAAGTAAAAATTGAGAGGGTGTAACTGGAGTTTTGCACGGTTTCTATCGATCTTTTACCGTAAAACTTTTGAAGTTGCGGGTGCACTCGAGAATTTGGGGGATGACACCCCACAGAGGAGGGGTCTGGTGGAATCACTTATTGGGCTCCAATCAGGTTTGTTGAAAACAACTTTGTGTAAACTCGTAACTTAACACTCACATGGAATCACTCGAAAGCTCTCATTTGAATCATTTGAACATTAACTCTAGTAAAGAAGTCTCAAATGTCTCTAAAAGGTAGCGTTATCCTTAACGAGCGTCTGACTACTGCTTAACACCCGCAACTTCCGGTACTACTGCTAAACACTCACAACTTATGTCAGTGCAGAGAGTGAATCAGTAGAGGGACTGGGTCTGGTTTCATAATGGTTTGATTGCGTATAAAGAAAAATATATATATAATTTGAAGTTTCTAACATTTTCGTTAACTAACGCATTATTTTCTTCGTGTATAATTAATCAAATCTAACCTGACTTTACAGATCTTATTTCAGTGAATCTGGATTAGGAAGTAAAAGGTGAGCATATTTCGAAAGAAGGAAGGAGAAAAAATCCTGTTCTTAAAATACATACGAAAATAGCTGACCAGAAGAGAAACCGAACCGGGGACTAGTGACACACCGATCCAATGCTGAACTCACTAGCCCATGGAGGTAGTTGGCAACGAGACGTTCGTCACCGTAAAGGTTGACGGAAATTCGTTGTGCCATCTGTAAGACATCTGGAGAACTACGTACTCTATGAGAATAATGAACGTTGGAAAACTGTTGTGAAAGAATATAATTTGACATTTTTCATCTACTTCCGTGAAAGGTTTAAAATGTTGTCAGCAAACAGCTAGCAGATGGTTCTAGTAAGCTGGTGAAAGCTTAGCAGCGGCGAGACCAGTCTACTATCCTTGAGATTAGACTCTATAATTCCTACCATATTTCATTTGTCAGTATCATTAAAATTTGTGTAACAGCATATCTCTGCAGACATCTAAATTCATGTGACAAAAATATGTCAAGGCTAATGTTACTAATAATATTGTACCTTCATTTTTTCCAGCGAAATATTAATACTTACATACGGCACCGTCGACAACATCTGTCTATTTCAGTTAAGAAACTGCGGTTACAATTGTTAACAATAATACAAATTGAAAACAAGATTTCATCATTGTTGTTAAGGGTATATAATATACCGAACTAAAAACCAAATGGGAAGGTAATTCATTTGCATACAATCAGATGTAAGGACTAAATTCCGACTCTCTCTCTCTTTCTCTTCTCTTTTTCTTGCTCTCCTACGGCAAGGAAGCAATCGCATAAGTCGTACTATTGAACGTATTAAACACGATACAATTATAAATTCTCACTGTGCATTAAAATTTATAAATAATAGTAAAATAATAAACATAATGAGGTACCACGTGGTACTTTCGCCATTTTTAAAAGGCGAAAATAGTTTGTATCAAGATGGTGCACGTATGCGATAGGGTGATATTTTATTTATCGAAAAGACATATATCAAGATTCGAACACAATTTTCAGGAGGCCGCGAGAAAGAAAAGCCTTGCAAACGACGAAATAGTAAACATCATGGACGCAAATTCGTCAGTCTGTTGCGAAATTCTTTTCATATGTAAAATAAGAATATCTTGTGTGTTATACCCGATGTATGTTACTTTAACATTGTTTAATAAACTAGAAACAACTATTTGAGCAGTTGTTATTGAAATATGGTTAATTATTAACTTTCACTTACATGAATTGGAAGAAGATATTAAAATGAAAAAAATATTACTCATCAAAAATACTCTAGAAAAAAAAGTTGAAAATCGTATAATCGTATTTTTTAGATAAGTCTCAATGCTATTTGAGATCAAAGTAATAGCTAGTGGTATATGTACATAATACTATGGATTTTCTCGGCTTCTTATTGGTCGAGAGGTTTGTGACATCGCAGCCCAGAAGGGTTGTGATTGGCTCCCTTGTTTTTGCAGACTTAACCGAAGGTTATTCGGGATTGTTCGTAGATTCCGAAGCCTAGGTTTGATTAATATTTTAATGAAAGTGTAAGAATTTGATTAGTTAAAAAATTAATCGAAGATTTCTGATATTTACCACCATTTTGTAAGCGCCATGTTGTCGTTCGCTGTACGTCACCGTCACCGAGAAACCCGGTATGAAACAGCCGTCGCCCGCATTGGTAGCAAACCCGCAAAATCCGATGTTATATTTCATTTTTTTTATTTTATTTTTTTAGAGTATCAGACAATAATTTTTATTAACAAATGGTCTGACATTCATCATTTAAGTTAAACACAATTATGTTATGCATACTGCAACTTACGATACTTTGGACAACTGAAACAAACCTACTAGCTCGCTGCTTGTCTGAGTGGCAGGCCTTACAAAATATTTTTTCTATGGATTATTTTGCTGGACTAATACTTTGTTAACCAATGGAAATGCGTCTTTAACTATAGCTTGAGACTTTACAATTGACTAAGATTTTGCGTCTTATTTTTTGTAGCGAATAGAATTTTCGTTGTATTGCACCCTAGGTGCTCGAGGGAATTTCAGGAAATTTCTCTGTTTTCCACCTGCATATAACAGTTGAAGAGTAAACATCGTTGTGCTGGATTTCTTTTAGCTGCTATGCAACAAAAAAATGGCGACAAAAATGGACGCTTTTATTAGGTAGATTTCGAATAAAAATCTACCTATTGAGATCGGTACGATATCTACAGCTATCTATTTATCTATCTATCTATCTATCTATCTATCTATCTATCTATCTCTCTCTCTCTCTCTATATATATATATATATATATATATATATATATATATTAACACACTAGCGGCCTATAATTTTGAAGATATTTGAACCAAATTTTAATATGATATTTCTAGGCTTAATAGCTCGGCTGAGATCGTTAATGAGCAAAATCGGCCCAATTTGATGGTCGGGAGAGGGGGTTAAAAGTTTGAAAATATATATATATCCATATACTGACTGACTAATCCACATAAGTTCACAGGCCAAACTACTGGAGGTAGAATGACCAAATTTGATATGAAGGTGTAGGACCATGAGTAGGTAAAGACAAAAATCCGACATTTTGAAAAGTCGCCATCTTGGATCCAAAATGACCGCCAAACCCATTGTTGTATAGGTCATTAAGAACTGTATCCTTCCGGTGGTTCAGAATATAGAGTTCGTAAACGAAAGACTTACGTTACGATACGTACTCGATGGTGCAACACGGTTCTAATATAATGTCTATTCCCCAACAGAGAAGGATGATGTAAACGACATGAAACAATCTATGATTAACTGTAAAGTTTATTTGACCGATTACCGAAGTATAATACGAAAGTTGTGTTAGGTGATTTCATCGTTAAATTATGTAAGAGAAAAATATAGACCTACTATAGGCAAATCAAGTTTTTACGAAAATACTAACTATGAAGAAAGATTAATAACTTTCGGGATTTCGTGAAACCTACTGGTAAACAACAAGTACTTTGAACACAAAGACATACACAAATGCACATGAATATCTCCGGATGGCAAAACTCTCAATCAGATCGATCACGTATTAGTAGATAGACGAAGACACACCAACATAATGGATGTTAGATCTTACAGAGAAGTGGAAGGTGACACCGACCATCAGTTAGTGATCACAGTAGTGAGGGAAAAGTTATGCATCCCGAGCAGAGAAAGCAAATGATCAAAACTACTGAAATTCGAAGCTGAACGATTAAATAATCCGAGCGTAAACGCAAATTACCAACTCGAACTCTCATATTGGTTAAATATCTTCGTCGACTCGATTAATAATAAAGATGATAGTAATAATAAAACCAATGTAAATAAGATGTGGGAGGCAATTCGTGGTACAGTGTAGGGCGCAGCGAAGAGACGTGTAGGTGAGAAGAAACAGCAGAAAAACAAACCTTGGTTTAGTGGAAAATGCCTTTACCTTCGTGAAGAACGAAAACAAGCAAGGGAGCGATAGTTAAGTAATAGAAACAAAGCAAATACCAACCACTACAGTAACGCGAAACGCAACGCCACAAGCGGGTTCAGAAACAAAACGCGAGAATATCTGACGTAGAAGATTCAGGAAATAGAGGAAAGCGCAAAACAAATAACGTATAAGATCTATACAAAGGAGTAAACTCATTAATAAGAAAAGGTTACCAGCCTTGGGTAGGAATGTACGCGAAGATCTTCAGTCGGATCCCACTAAAATTGTCGATGCGTGGAAAAGTTATTTCGATAAACTACTTAATGTACACAACGAAGAAGAAACATAGAATAGTGGATACCCGAATCTAGTGAGATCGAGGTCGAAATATCGATAAAGAGATCACTAGGAATAGACAATATTCCAGCCAAATTAAAGTGGGAAGAACGGCACTAATTAAGAAACTACATAAATTGATAAGTTCTATATGGAGAAAGGAGGAGCTTCCAAACGAATATAAAACCTCAATAATAGTTCTTTTTTTTTAAAAAAAAAAAAAAGGCGATAAAGCGGACTATAATGATTACCGCGGAATCTAGTTACTTCCAATATGTTAGAAAGTATTAAGTAATTTTCTGTTAACACACCTATGTATATACATAGATGAAATAATTAAAGATCACCAATGTGGATTTAGAAGAAATAGATCCACATTTGGCCAGATTTTCGGCTTGAGAAAAACCTTGCAATAGATGGGAATACAATGGGACTGTTCACCAGATATTCAAGGATTTTAAGAAAGCATATTATTGTTTTCAAATGGAAAAGTTATACAGTATTCTGATACGATCTGGAATTCGGAAGAAACTTGTTTAGCTAGTAAGGTAAGGATATGTCTCAGCGACCCCATAAGCTGAGTACGGAGAGGTAGAGGAGAAGGTGTAAATATGGGCTATGGTCTAAATACGGGCTAGTAGACGTTTTAGACTTTTAGACTTGTTTTAGACGCTTATGTAGTACGCCTGACTGTGATAAAGGTGTGAAACAATTCCTCAAGACGAAGATGGCGGCGTAATTCCGTTGGCGACAAAGAGTTTGATATGGTTGATTTATTTGTATGTTGTACCTATTTCCAATGCGGGAAAGATTTACTACATAGTTGGATTTCAGTTTTTAATAAAACCAAGTATGACATATTTTATAAGGTAAGTTATACTACTCAGGGACAGCACTCATGGTCAGTATAAAACAAAGCAGAAATAATATTGCGTATTGACTTCTGTTGTATGACGAAGCAGTCTCTACGAATGGTCTAAATACAGGTTACCTTGCCTACCAATATCTTCATTTTAAGATTTTCATTATCTTACAACACAATGCTTAGAATTTCAAACCTAGTAAGTTCTTTTTGTTTCATCAGTTCCTGTCATAAAGAAAAAAATCAGCAATCGAGAGAAAGCGAGCAAGTGCTACTGTTATAGTGGATAATCCATACAAAGAAACATATATGGTTTCCTTGGAAAATCCCGATTCTAGTGAATGCAAAAATACATTCTCTTTTAGTAAAGTTTAGCAAAGAGCTGAATAATAATAATAATAAAACGTAAAATAAAACAAGGAGCTTTAGAATTCACAAGACAAGAATCAGAATCAGAAGAATCGAAGATAATGCTTTCTTATCTAGATCCTGTGATTATGAAGATAAGCCAACTGGACAAGATAATCCAGATGATGAAGATACGAATTGTATATTCTGCGACTGAATAGTCTCTGAAGACAGGCAGGGAGACCTATGGTCTATGTTTATGTTCGATGTGGTCACATAAATAGTACACTGATTCAGAAAAGGAGGACTATCTTTGGCCTTTGTAAGGGCCATCTCTACATCACTCTTGAACATTATTTTGTACCGTTAGGTTTTTGTTCTTAGTTATTTAAGGTAGCCCGTATTTAGACCAGTGTTTAAAAACTGTAGATTATGACATCTCTAAAATATGTGTTTAATATTATAGCCATGCGTTTCTAATCTAAATTTGCAACTACATTATAAAGTAAACATATCTCAGACATATTTGCAGTTGTTGTTTAGTACATTCCTTTGAGCATTTTGGAGATATTCGAAAAATAAAAGTGGTAGCCCGTATTTGGACCTTCTCCTCTAATGATATTTGGACTTTCTCCGCAAACAGACAGAATTAAGGTATAACCACGGGTATAAAACAGGTGTTATTGCACCTGCAGATGTCGTGTTGGTCAGGCCTGTTGCACTTTGGTACAGTCAATGCCGTGTTATGATAATTGTTAAATTTCCAGTTTGTGCTAATCATCTCGATTCGACATGCAAAGAATGCATAAAATAATGGATGTTTCTCGAGTTCTGCGAAAAAGCTGCTTTTCGTGGTATTATTGAACTGCTGCCCGGATGCAGTCCAAATATTTTGCAAACAAACTCCGCTTGGGTGCCCGGTAATAGTAATAATGCAGAATTAACAAAGACATGATATGACACTACAAACGTCTTTCTACGATGAGTGGTTGCTTCGAAATAGGCAAGTAACTAACGGAGGCTAGTGCACATACATTAGTTTGAACCCGACACCTTCCCCACATATGAGATCACTTTTCCAGTCGTTAACATGCATTTTCATAGTCCCTATAATCCTCCAGAGAAGAATCAAAATTAAACCGCGGTCCTGATATTTTGCATACTGAAATCCCATGGGAGCATGCACTATTGGGAGGCACTGTGCCATCCACCGTACTCCCCAAACCTTGAGCAGCAGATTATTACCTCTTCCATTAGCTGGACAACCACCTTCGTGGGAACTCCTTCGTCAATGAGGCAGATTTGCGACAGGTACTTTTTTCTTTGCGTCCAACACCTCACCCCCCCCCCCTTCCCGTACGCTTTACCGCCAGGGCATTGCACAGCTGCAGGAAAGTTGGGCAAATGTGCTGAATACCTATTGGGAATTACTTTGAGTAATAATGGTAAGTGAAATCTGCATATATATCTCTGTTTCTATCAAAAACGGCAAGAACTCTTTTGGTTACCTTGTACTAAACGTCCAATCAGAGAACAATTTCTAAGTTTTTACATAGACTTATTTAATAGTTGTTTCGTCTTCTACGTACATAGAAATGGCAAAAAATTTACAGAATCTAATTCAAATCTAATTACTCTGGTTCCAATAGTATTTTGAAAAAGAAAGTATATAAGATAGAGGAAGAAAAATAAACCCTACGACTTCGAGGCTGATGGCAGTCCATAACTGGCATCAGATGGTCGACTACTGACATTTATGCAGTTTTTTCTTTTCTTTTCCACCTAGCAACTACTCTTTAGAACATACAAGACAGAACAAACATTAATGCATGGATTTTACATGCATACTATAATGTCCTATGGTGCACTCTCAAATGAAAGTCAATGAATCAGCTCAGTGAACGACATCTAGCCTGTATCTATCCAAAATTGATATATTCGGGTCTTCTACCTCGAACCCGGTCTTTTTTCTGTTCAAAAACCGATTTTCGTTTTCTTCTTCAAGCACCGATTTACGTTTTTCCTCCAAACACCAGTTTTAATTTTCATTTTCTCCAAGTATCGGTTTTCGAATTTTGTTCAAAACTCAATTTCCGCTTTTCCGTTTTTTTTTTTTTTTTTTATTCTAATAACTATTTAACGATGTTAGAGCGTTGCTAAATTTCCAGTCTGTGAGTGTAAGAATTGTAATCAAAGTGTGGCTTGTTCAGGGTTGCCAGAGTGAGAAATGCTTTCCTATTTTAACAGCATACAGACGCTCTTTCCCCTGTATTTAAGCATTTCGCTGTACTTTTTAGTACAACATCCAGACAACATGGAAAAAGTATAACTACTCATGTGTGTCGCCTTCCCATTCCAATGCTTATCCGAAATCAGCGACCGTAACCACTAGACAACGGGGGCAGGTTAACACTGTTTCAGTTTTTAGGTTGTTGTAGCCTTTAGGCAACTTTGACTCAGCCCGAGACGATTTTTTGGTGTTTTCATCCACATTTCGGTTTTCGGTGAATTTGTTCAGACTTCGATTTTCAGTCATTTTTTCGGTCAAACTTCGGTACCGGTATTTGGTATTTTGTTCAAACTTCGGTTTTTGGTGTTTTTGTTCAGACTTCGGTTTTTCGGTGATTTTGTTCAAACTCCGATTTTGGTAAAATAAAAACGAAGTTTGATTTAAGAAACGAAAATTGGGTTTTGAAGAAAAAAAAACGATGTTTGACAAAATCCGAAAACCAATTTTTAAAAAAATCTGCGTTTGATAGAAACTCGGAAACCGGTTTTTGAAATAAAATTAAAAACTGTTTTTTGTGCCAATCATTAGTTCTACAGTTTATGCAGCGTTGCTAGTTAGCAGACTCGCCAACAGGTGACAGCAGCCAGCAGTAAATCCATTATGGCAGTCTTTACTCACTACTGCCCTCTCTTGAGATTCCCATGAAACACGTGAATCTCACCTACCATCTCACCTCCGTCGCACGTTGGCGGCGTATGTGCGTTGTTTTTACAGCTGTGTGGAAAACAGTTTTTCGTAAAACACCAAATGAATTTTGGGGTAATAATCCGAAACAGAAAAAACACCATTGAACAAATTTTCGCACACACACATCCAACAGGTTTACGTGGAAGAAATCGTAAACAGCAGAACTTTAGCTGTGGTAAGTAAAAAAAAAGCTTTTATTTTTCTTTTCTATTGTTTTTTTCCAATTCGTGTCGTCTGCCAAGTTGTTTTTTCTGGATTGTGATTACTTCATTTTTCACTGCGGTGCAGTGTGGTTTTTACTCTTTGAACGTTGCTTGCTTTCTGCAAAACACAATTATACTGTTAAACGTTTTACTAGATGGACGTTATCTCATTAATAATTTTATTGTCAAAATGAAAATTTTTCACGTTATATTTTAAACTGTCTATAGATATTTAGTGTATGACATTTACTTTAATATTTTTTATTATAGGTTTCCATGTGAGAACAGTTATGTAACAAAATGACCTTGGTGATTCCGGTTAGTTTGCGATAAGATTTAAAATAAAAAAGTTGAAAATGTTTAGAATGTACAATAATCTTCAAAAGTCTGAGGACCTTGTCACAAGGAGAAAATGGCACGCTTCTACAGCAAATGCCACGTTAGTCCCATCATAGATAGACCCATAGTCTGACAAGGCCATGAACGAAATGTCCCGTTTCTGTCAAAGATTTATTTTCAAGACTACGGGCCAATAAACAGTGTTTCTTTCAAGAAAAGTTTTCTGGGGGAGGGGGTATTTTAAATTTTTAGACGGGGTAAAAGAGGAGAGAGAGCTTAATTCTAGTAGAACAATGGATGAACCCTTGTTTTTACAAATTTTGTTGTTTTTAATTGGGGGTGGATTGACTCAGTATGGGGGTAATATCCCCTGGTCACACCTGAAAGAAACACTGCCAATAAAAATAAGCGTTTTTTCTACAATATTCATGATGTGTCGATCAAAATTTAATTAGCCACTTTGATAGTTCAATTTTCAGTGTAACAGAGAAATATAGAACCCTACATAGCAGAGACGTTCCAGGGACATCCAGTTTTTATCCCAATCGCGCTATAACCTTCAACATCGCATTTGGAGTAGCCACAGGATATATAAGTGACATCCTTGCGCATTCCACTGTACGTCCTAAAATAACATAGCTTTAAATTGGACATAGTTGGCCTGGTACAGTTCATGGGACCTGTATATCCCAATATCTTGATAGGATATCCTACTGATTTCTTAGGGGTGTCATTTTGCTATGCAAGGTAGCTCACAATTCGTTGATATCCATGGAGAAAAATGATTTAGAGGTTATACAGTGGTGACAAGTCATGGCCTTTAATCTCTCTCTCTCTCTCTCTCCTTTTTTTCTTTCTCACTCTGTGAAAGGAACTAGGAAATAGGAAACGGATAAACCTTGGGCGTACTTCATGGTCATCCCGATGTAAATTAGGGAAACCCTATTAGGATCGTCGGGCCCAATGTTTCGTTCCCCCCTTCCCCTACACGTTTTCGCGGCTGGCGACGCGCCGTAGGTGATCAAGATTGTGCCGTTGTTTCTAATAAAATCTTGGATCACTGGAGGAAACAATTGTTCTGAGTTATCTGGACTTCACCTCTAAATCCTCGATCTTCGGGTCCCGAAGCTGTTTTTTTTCTCTCTCTCTCTTTCTCCCGGACCTCTACAGTTTGATACAAATTTCAATTTATTAGTGGCCTTTCGGAAATATTGTCACCCTGGGTTTCATACGATATGTGAATATATTTTATGTATACACTTCACTTCTGGAAATGCCATTAAAATCAGATGCGTATAATGTGAATTCATGCTAATGTACACCGTGTCTATACTTTTTTTTGTAGTTATTCCATTTAATTATACGAAGTAGCCAATAAAATTTCTGTCTTACTGTCTGTCCCATTTGAATATACCTAGCGGCCGTAACTCAGTTGTTAGAGCGTTGGCTTAGAATTCCGAAGGTTGTATGAACGATCACAACGGTCACCCATTCAGACTGAGGTTTTCCCATCAGTCATACCAGGCAAATGCCGGGATGATACCTACTAACTAGGTCCTGGGCGACTGAGACCTTCCAACATCCTATCGTCCATTCTATCACGACTTGAGTCTGGGATGCCTAAAGGTCATAAATAAATTCAATATCCTATTTGAGTTTATTTATGTCCTTTAGGCATCTATGACTCAGGTCGCATTTTGGCAGGGAAAAAGAGTCGGCTAGGGCCTAAGTTGAAGGTATCATCCCGGTATTTGCCTGATGTGATTGAGGAAAAATCCTGGAAACCCTCAGTCAGTTCAAGATATGCCGGCTGAATTGAGAACCTCCCAAACGCCTACCAACGACTAATTATCTGGACCGCAAAGTCCTTCTAATTGCGAAGTTACCTTCAATTCGGACCCCGAAAAAAAAGTAATTGAAGACCTCTGATTTAAGTTATTTGCAAGAGATAAGCGATAATAAAAACGGGCCGCACAGCGATAACAAGCAAAAAACTGAGTTAGAACTGGAAATTTGGTTCATATTGAATTTGAGTGCAAAGTGGACAAACGAGATTAAGTGTCGCCTCCGCTCCTTGGCTTCACTTATTCATTAAATTTTCAATGACATCATTGAGTCCAGTATCACTTTTAGATAGAGGTAATTGATTCGTCCTTTTAGAAAATTTGTTAAGGTTAGAACGTGTTTTGAAGTCCATTGGATGTACCTACTTGGATTTCTTTGGGATATCCAGTTTTGGATGTCCAACGGATTTCCTTTGGATGTCCATTGTTGGATTTGGACATAAATTTGACGTTCCGGTACCAGTTTTGGACTTTCTATGGACGTTCTGTGCTGTGTGAGGAGTCGCTGGTTTCAGATTTCATTTTAGCGTTCTCGATCCAGTCGTTTTATTTCGTTAAGGCTACAACTTTCCCTTACGATATCGTTGCACTGTATGCAGTCAGTGTGCATATAACGAGTTAATTTACGCTTATCCTTAAATATACGTATAATAAATGTATGTATGTTCCAGCATAACTCTGGAACGCCTAGCGCAATTTCAAACAAACGGCACACATATCACTTACAATCCTGAAAAAAAATACTGTGGGGATAAGACACCCCTACAGCACTCACAAAGGGGGTTGAAACGTGGGGCCTGTTGGTGAAGGGTGCAATCACCAATATATCATGATTATCAGACATATCCTTACAGGCTGAGCAACCCACGCGACAGTGTAGTTTGCCGGGTTGACTACCTCCAATTATGCAAATTTGGCTCGGCTATCTTGGTTTTTCGATTCAACACCCTGCCGAGGGGTGAGGAGGTGAAAAACCTCTGGACCCAGCACCAACGAGTGGGAAAACAGTTAGGGCCATATTTGTAAGATAAGATAAAATGAATGTTATGGGCGGTAACAGCACTATGGCTTGGCCATATTTATGAATAACCCCAAGACTGGGCGACTCCCAGGGTCATTGAAGGTTATATATTCCTGGGAGCCACCCACCTCTTGGGAGTGATTCATAAATATGGCCCTTAGTATTTATGTATGCGAAAGCAAGTAAGGAGAAGTTGATTTTTGATTTCGATTCAACGACCTGAATCTACTCGGCCGCTTGTAATCAGGTAACATCACAACTTATACGATTTTTATACTTATGCCCTTGTGTGAAACTGAAGATATCCCAATCCGATTTTCACTCATTTCTTCACTTTATTTTACCTCTTTGACTTCCGGTACCCACACCGATATGCAAATTGCCGCTAAAACTTGTTATGCTATGTTTTGACTATATGCACCTCATTACATTGTCGTCGAGTAACTAAGTTTATACTCAGGGGCGGACTACAGAGGGCATAAGGGAACTGAAGCCCCTAAAACCTATGTTAGCTCCCCAGTTTAATACGAAATTCTTTATACATATTTTATATAAACGTTAGTCAAACCCCCGCGTTTTTCAAATGAAATATAGTAGTCCCCCTTGACTTTTTATCCTGGTGCCGTCATTGTTTATACTATAAACCTATTTGTGGTCTTTTTAAATATGCAATATTTCCTTTCTGTCTGTGTGTGTATGTTCTTTTTCTTTCTACGAATTTAGTTTTGTTCGCAAGTTGACATTTTTCTGAAACCCAGTGCGGTTAATCTTCAAATGCTGGTTAATAGAGGATTTGGTTGTCTTTCAGTTTTCTTTCTCCTCGCATATTATCTAGAACACAAGTGCAACATCACCAGGATCACGACTTAAACATATTTGCATCGTTAGTCGAACGGTGAGTTTTGTTGTCTGTTTACTCGCATTAATATTAGCATAGGCTGATAACCGTTTCTTGACACAGCCTGTTTGTTATTCGCGTGTTTGTTAGCTGTGGGTGCTTATTGCATACGATTTAGCGTCCTGTAATTAGTACCCACATCTTCCTGTTTAATTGACTTGTTTTCAAGGTGAAAAAGAAAACGTCAAAAGACAAAATAATGATCAGAAGATGAAAAAAAAAAAAGTGACAACTATCCGTAAGAACATTGTTGACATTTTCCCTTACTAATTGTTCATATCTTTGTGAATGTTTATAGAGTTGGTATATTATTCATAAAATAGGATAATAAACTCAGCCTCCGTTGTCCAGTCGCTAACGTCGCAGACTTCGGATCGGCAAAGGGTAGATATGTGGGTTCGAA
>JAGDQP010053193.1:0-13614 GCA_022664845.1 Lepisma saccharinum | reverse complement strand
ACTTAATTTAGATAGTGGAAAATAATGGACGTTTTGAAATGTAATAGTTTGCACTTTTCCATGATTCGTATCCGTCATGGCCAGAGTTCGAAGTAATGGTGCTTTTGTATCACCTACATATTGTGACTGAATGAGATCCGTGTATACAAACACTTGCTGTGGGTATCCAATACTAGGTAGGGTTGTTTTTGAATTGCTCCAAGTTTTAAAATGTTAATACTAGGTTCATATCCTAATTGCAATACTGACATGGGAGAGAAACGAATAGCTTGAGTATTAACGGTGGTTTTAATTTGAACTGTATTGAAATAGGTAAATTCTGTCCATGGTGTAGTTTTATTGAGTTCATCCAGTAATCGCTGGACGGTGGCATAATATCCCGATGTAATACGATGTCTTAGTTTTGTTCCGTCCTTTAAATCAAATTAAAATATATGTTCACCATCAAGAACATTTTGACATGTCAGGGGAATATGGATTTCACTAAGTCCAACCCTCCATGATGGATCATTCAATAAGATGATTAATAATATTACGAAAATGTGTAGGTATATATTTTTTATAAGTTTGTGTACTTGAATTTGAACTTAGAGTAATGTAAAAATTATCATCGGTACTTTTTGAAATCATTCTTTCTGTTTAAAACAAAGTGTAATGCTTGACGTTCCAAATTGAAACGACAATTTTTGTCCGCGCTCATCTTTTACGTCTACGAGTAAAGTATCAAAATATATTTTTCCACTTTCATATATTGAGGCTGTTCAACATATAGGATTTGATTTCACCGTACTGATACTCGTGCACACTTATTTTTCGAAGTACTTTTCCAGTGGCAGGCAGAGTCTTGACCACATCAAGACAAACATTAACTTCGGAAGGGATATTATAATTTAAATTGCACGGAAATGGTGCAGGAATGGTTACAATCAATGGCCGCTTATGTCGGCTATGTGGGAAATAGTGTATGCTGTTATTCTCCACGTTTCGATCCAAGAAGATTTTGTAATACAGGTGTCATTCCAATTATATAATGCTGTTTTCGATATCGTCTGTGTTTAATATAGAACGATCACGTGTGTAATCATAATGTAACACACAAGGATGATCGCTATCTGTTACATCCTATTCATCTTCGAGATTGGGATCGTCACCTACAAGTTCAGGTTCAGCATCATCATCAGCAGCAGCAAGTTCTGCTTCTAATTGTTTATTTATTTGAGTTACTTTAAGTAAACCCTGAAGTATAATTCGTAGCCGTTCTTTTCCATCTTCCTTTTGTTTTGCTTCTCGTAGTGCTTGTTCCTTTTCTTCAGTCTCAATCTATTGTGGAATACTTTCCTGCAATGTCGGTACGGAATCATAATGCCCTGGTGGAAATTTAATATTATATTGTATTTTCTTTTTGCCTTCCGTTTGAATAATAATTTCTTGCTCCTGCTGAATATTATAAAAACTCCAGGGAATACTAATTCCCATTAACCTTACCACCCTATTTCCTGTTAAATGTATTGGTTGAACAAACTTGGTTGTATATGATGCAGTGGTATTATCAAATACATGTAAACTGGCATTGGAGGGTAATGTTCCATAAAATTCATTACCATGACCGGATGATGTCATGATGCTGACTGAACAGTTTCTCGTCGTACTCATACTCGTCGTACTCAGTCTATTCATACTTGGAGGATATCCTGACCATTTAACGTAGACCCATCCTTTTCTTCGTTTTAACACTTTCTCAATAAGGTACGTTTTCTTTTTACTTGTAATAATTTTTTTAAGTTCCTGATTATAAAAGCTTCCCTAGATGGGATCACCATTCCAATCACTGATTTTATACACGATAGGATTACTTTTAATACATTTGCCAACAATAAAGATTTCACGCGACCATTTCGGTAAGTATCAGTTTTCCAATTTATGTTTATATTTACTTACAGGAAAATAGTCTCCGGATTGTAATTTACGTTTGGATTTGTTTCCGTATAGGGTTTGCCAGACTTGGTTTACGTTTGTATCCGAGACATCAGTAGGTGCAAGCTTAATTGTGGAATGCGGACTATGATTATAACTATGTATCACATCGTCTAATACGTCAACGTACCGGTATGTATTTTCTCCCGTAAAGTCCTTGTATTTTTTTTCCTTCAATGTGCGAATAAATTGTTCTACAAGTGCTGCTTTGTTCCGAATGAACACTATAATGATTAATCTCATACTTTTCAAATACGCCTTTTACGTGTTGGTTATAAAATTCTGTCCCTAAATCCGTTTGACAACATGCTAATGGTAATTTGAACGACAAAAATTTCGTAATTGATTCAGCTACAACAGGACCCATTTTATTTTTGACGCGAATACATGTTGCATTACCGTGAGAAAACATCAATTGAACATAAAATGTATCTGTACCCATCATAATACGTTGACACATTTGGCATATCTGCTAAATCCATTTGCAGAAATTCGTTTGGACCACTCACATAATATTGTTTTCGTGGAAAGGTTTTACGTACGGGAGCATGTAATGTATAGGCATCTTGTGATCCTAACCATTTTTTAACTTTTAGTTTTGATTTTGCACTATATTGTTGTAATTTTGTAACACTTCCCAGATAAACTGGATCCGAATACGTATAATACAATTTGGATAACGACATGTTTACATTGTATAAAATCTAAAATTTCTTAAAATGGTGTTGGTATTACGTTTCTTGGCTTTTTTTACTTTCAACTTTTTTGCTTTTTGTTACTTTACGAATAGATAAGGGATTCCTAAACAAAGAAGCACCTAAACCAAAATGAGAATTAATTAATTCTTTTGGAATATTAATTTCCTGTAATAATTGTTTGAATGATTGTATGCCAATTGGATTTCGTGGTTTCCGTTTTCTTACCACTTCATTTTCAAAATTAATATTAGATCCTGGGAGAACAGTATTATCAATGGTTACCACACCGGAAGGATCCCAACTGATGCGATTGGAAGCGTGCACTAGATTTAATGAGACTCCCATTTTCGACTAAGAATTTTAGGAATAGAATCTAAAATAAGTTGAAATAATGGATTTGTAGAAATACTTTTTGTTGTGACATCTAATTCCACGAGAGGTAGCGCAATGGGTTGATTTCTTGGTGGAATATGATCCAAGAACCTATGCAGTGCCTGCTGACACATTCTCCATTTTTCCTATGGTGTTATATCCGTAGGTGTTAATACATTTTGCATTTCTTGATCTAATCGGGTTTGGTGTGATACCTGAGATTTTACTGATGATGCAAATTGTGATGTATTTCTTCCGGTACTAAAATCATTTTTTGAAATTGAGACGTCGCCATGTTACAGATTGAAAAGACTCGCGGCCACTGCACTTAATATTGGTGCTAGTAATAAAGGTAAAAATGCCCCTTCTTTTTGTAATAATATTTTTCGTCTACGTTTAATACTGGACTTTCCATGAGACAATGCACGTAACGTCCTTTTATGTCGACGCAATCTTGCTTTCTGATGTGGACTCAATAGAATGTTACCATTTATGGTATTTTTGGCTACTTGTGCAATGGTTCGAACACCTCCTGAAGCTTTTTGTAACAAGCGTTTTCGTTGCTTGCTCGTACATCTACAAAGAGCACGGAGATCATTTTTGTAATGATTTAAGCTCGAGATCCTAAAATCAACTGAACGTTACGGGATTATACAGGTCATTTACATGCGCAAAGATATGCATGGTTTCATTGGGGAAAATGTTTGTACGAATTCGTAACGAGTCAGGAACATTATGCGTTAAATCAAATAGGAGATAACTATGTGGATATACTGTTGCTTGTTGAAATAGCCTACCAGTGCTTTACCATCACGTGGCATATTTTGTATTGCTAGGTACTCAATTTGTAGTTTTTCACGTGGATTCTTAACAACTACGAGATAATGACTAAGGAAATATTACGGGAATGCTTGCCTTTTGGAAATAAATTTTGAACAATGAAAATAACAGTTAAACTTTTATGGTGACTTTGCTTTGTGAAAAGGTTATTTACATCTACGTGTTTCACTCATTAAATCGTCTAAAATAATCAGTGAATTTGGTTTAATTTCAAATGTTTCCATATTAGGAATACCTTGATCAAATCTAACATTTTCAACGGTAAGATATGGAACAACAGCTCAAAAGCACCAAACAATTTCTTTGAATTCAGTACTAAACATATGATCTTTAAATTGTAACAACTTATTAATGAACGTAGTTTTCCTGATGTCGAAGTGTCACTGACCATGATGGTGCAAGGATGTTGAAACAACAACATCTTGAATTCAAATGAGAAGTTCCAATCCAGATTTTTGTTTTTATATTAGCAAGTTCTACTACTACTACTGCATTTTTTCTTCAATGTTGTTTGTAGCCATAGGGTAAGGTTTTGTAGTCAGCGATTGCAATGTCTTCAATAATTCTTCGCCGTTTACTAGTAGTTACCTTATGGGTCTTGGTTTCAGGTTAAGACACAATCACAAATCCAGGTTTTCTTCGAATATTATTTGGAGAAAATATAATTTTCATTTTTGTTTTTTCAGTGATCAAATCATACAAATGGTACAGAGTAATTTCGTCTTGATTTCGGTACTTTATGGTGATGCCACTAAATTTTCAAAATATCTTTGACTTTTCCAGTTGCGATTTCCTGTATACGATAAGCATAATTCTTTGGCCCTAAACCAATAAACAAATTCATGTACCAGCCATCAGGGATTTTATTAGTTAATTCGCCAAGGTACATCCCAGTTTCCAAAGGCGACTTCTCCTTTTTATTGTGGATATATATGATGGAATACGTATCCACATACAAAAGTTTATCATACCAAACAGTATCCATTAATTCATACAACCGTAGGGTGCCCATGATGTAATAAATGCGGCCAAACAAACATTAGAAAATGACAACGGTTTGTTTTCCTTTTCCTTGTCCTTGTACGTCAAAATTAATCTTCTTTCTCCTTCGGCTGTTACTTTCGAAACTTCGTAATTTGGATTAAGCATGATATTCAAAAATAATGGACTATGCTCAACAATTTTACTTTCACGTAAGTCTGTGCTCCATTTGCCATACAGGGAATTCAAAAACAATTTAGTAATGTAACGCAACCCTGTTTTTTCAATGTTGTATTTCATTTGAATATTTTCATGTTCTTCATAGTTGTTGATGTACAGCTCTTTTGTTGTTCTGTTTTACATTCGCCAGGAAATCCACTGGCTTCCTGCTTCATTGTGAGGAAACTTCCCACATACTTTTCAAATAAGCCAAATTGCGTTTTAAATTCCCAGACTTCATTAATATATGTTTACTTCATATCCACGTTTCATTCTTTTAAGAAGTTCTGGTGTGGCAAAAGCTCCCCCAAAATCCCTTTCTTTCTCCGTATGGTGGCAGTCATTATTATTGATTTCTTCCATACATGTTCTGCACAGACCAAAAAGTAATTTTGAATTACATGAAAAAGGCAATATTGGAAGTTTAAGATCGGTTGGTGGCTAAATAGTGCAATCTACAAGTCCGTGTACTTTTCCCAGTTGTGGAAAATTATTTTTGAGAACGCGTGGCATGCCTACAGGCAGCATTTTTCGAGCCATTACCCACAGATACATGCTAGTTATATCTAGATATTTTATTTCTTCTTTTTCACCGCATTTATACAAACTACGAAAGCATTCCTTCCTTCCTCCTTTAAAAGCAAGCTTCGGAATCAATTCATCATAAACATTTGCGGGATTGGGTCTTAATAAACTGCTGTATGTCCTTGTTTTTCTTGACATTCACACATTTCGATGAATGTTGTGTTTTTGAGACTGCGTACATATTCTGCTTTTTTCACGGTACAATCATACCTTTGTTCAAGACTTTCTCCACCATCTAATGAAGTATGGCGTAGACTAGGATAACACTGTGGATCTTCATGGAAATAGCAACCATTGAATTCTGCTATAGTTACTTCTCCTGTATTTTAATCTTTAAAATATCCATCTACTTTGTAGGGAACTACTTTTTGTTCTCCTCCATTAGCACTATGTTCAATTTTTTTACCCGTACTATGTGACAAATACTCTTACCATTGCAAAGCCTTTTTTCCTTTGCTTGTCCCGGTGCTGGAATAGCAAAGGTGGTAAGATGGCTATACTATTTTGTTCCAGATATAAGGTCCTAAACACACGGATAGCCAAACTGGCAATAGTAGGACTACTTGGAAAACACTTTATTTCCCGTTTTTTCCTCAATAATATTTGAAAATTTCACAACTGAATCCGTTAACGATTATACGTCATTCTTACAGTAACTAATCAGTTCTTTTTGCATATGAAGTTTATAATTGAGATCCTTCTTGCATGCATCATGCCATGCCCCTAATGCTTTCGCATCATCTTCGGATTTATTTTCAATATCAAACCATTTAAGATCTGGAATGGGACCATCATAATTTTCGTTTTGCTTTTTATTGAACATGTATGGAAACTCGCCTTTCTTTAAATTTTATCAAGACCCAATATCTTTGGCAAATTACTTAGTTTATTGTTCATATAAAGCAGCGTATCTCTAAAAATAATGCGTACATTTAAGATCATTTGAACAATTTGTGGCCATTCATGATACATTGTAATTTTTTTCCATGAACTTGGTCTTCAATTAAGTTTCTTGCCGCCAGTACCATGTCGAAACTCGACCTTTGTGTGAAAGGCATACTACCTGCTTCATAAACTCACTCATCGTTTTAAATATAAAGTCTCTACTATGACCATTGTTTTGATCGCCACAATTATCACAGGGAACCTCTGTATTTGTTTCATTCCAGCATTGGTTGCACCGATGCGATACACAAACCAAGTTCACCTCATGCTCCCTCTCCCCCTTTCCATTAGCATCTACTAGCTGAGTTTCGCTGTCAAATATAATGGCAAGATATATATCATACTGTTGTTTGTTTAATCGTTGTACATAGCAGGCATGGCCGGGTAATGCGAATTTTTCATATAAGGAACAGTATATTTCTCCACAAATGTACTTTTGTTTTCGGGGACGACGACTCTTATTTGCATGTATGTGACAAGTTGCACATTCTTGTACAACCTGACATAAGAATCTATTACTTTCCTTTGATGGAACTCTATGATTTACCAAACAATTTAACGAAGGAAATATTCTATTGCAAGCATCGCATGGAAATCGACATTTTTCTTCTTCTGTGCCATGGTACTCTTGACAGCACCAACATTTATATTCCCATTTATGATATTTAGGGTCGTTATACCCCTTCAAACAATATGGACAAATCTTTCTACTAATAAGTATTTTCTAATGGAAGTAATTACACTGTAGTGGTGATTTCGAAAATAAATAAACAACTGAGTTGGAGCAGCTGGACCACTATACACTTTAATAATTTATCTTGTTTCGGGTTCTTTCTCATACATCAGAATTTGGTAATTTGGCAGTAACTGTTGTTGGAACATATGTACTTCGCTGTTTTTACATCCGTTAATTTTTTCAATATCAACACTTGCTTTACGACATAACTCTTTTGCTCTATCAATCCACATGTTTGGTCATTCTTTTGTATTTTGCAAAGCTTGTGCTAGCGGATAATTCCCTTCCGCTTTCGCTTGGGCCAAAATCAGACTTTGTGGCAAACAATAAATATCATTTGGAACTTGAATCGTACCTGCCAAAAGAAACAAACCCTTATCCACTAATTTATTTGCACGCTTATTACGTCCTCCTCCCTGGCCAAAACGAGGATCAATCCAATGGATTTTAATTTTCAATTCTCCAATTAAATAACTCTCGTTGGATTTGAGAACATTTTCTAGCGTTAGTAAAATGATTTCGGGAGTAAGTTGATCTCGTAAACACCAAGAAACAAAAACCGGGTTGTCGGTAATATTGTTACTGCTATCGACCGTTAATCCGGCGTATGCATATTCTGGAATTCCTGATAAAATGTCTTGTGGAAAACTCAAATAATCTATTTACATACTGCTCTGGGTCCACAATTGATAATTAATCAGTGTTTTCCAAGGTTATCTCTCTCCCATAAAGGCCGAAATGTTCTGCTGGATACAATGGTAAAGTCTTGTGGCGGTTCATTTCCACTACCGCACATATTTTCTGTACGGTTTCCAAGCAGAAAGTGCAACGCCATTCTTTTTACTTAATTTTTTCAGTGCCTCTTGTTCTATATTATTAGCTGTAACATTACCAAACAATCTCTGAACAACAGGGGGAGCATTACTTGACGAGTCTGCTTCAACAAGAATATTACGCTGTTGATCTAAGCTTTAGCTGTAGGTGTTGTGTTCGGTTTAATGTCCTCTTTCTATTACTCTTTGAATTTAATGGCATACACAACTCCTCTGCTGAACGCGGAGTACAGATTCACATTATCAAAATCTTGACTGCTATTTTCTTTATTTGGTCCTACTTGTCTAATGGTACGATTCAATACATCATATTCAAAAATTAGTTACATCACATCAAAGTTTGAATCCCTTGTTGCAATACCATTATTATTATTATTTTGGTTGCAAGCTAAAACAGGCACCATAGGTGGTGGAAGCATAGAATTCAGTGTTGGACTGACGCCACCAAGTAGATCAGTTAATGGTTTATTGGCATTTTCTTCAATTTCCATTGGAGGAGTAGACAAAGGTAACAGTTTTTTATTTCTTCTTTCATCTACTTACTGTAACAGATCTAATGCTGTATTTATTGCACTAGTCATAGAACTAGTGTTCTTCTTGTTGCATATGGGGGAGTAATAGCAGAAACATCAAATATTTCCACCACCCCGTTTTCATCAAGTTCCCTAATTGGCGGTCGCGGCAAAATATTATCATCAAACTCATATGCAGGAGTTACCGTTTCACTATTGCAAATATTCATATTGCCCTGTCCCCCACCATGCTGAAACTGACAATCATTTAGTGGTGGCATTACAGGTTGTACTTCACTTCCCCTTTGTGCTTGTTGCTGATATTGCATAATGTTTCCATTATGAACATTAATATCAGTATTCAATGCAAATGGTAAGCGAAGCATGCTTTCTAATTCCACCATCAAATGATAAGCATACTGAAAACCAAATGATTTAAAAAGAGGTGAAGACTCTAATCTGTCCAAATCAATTCGGCGTTGATACCATAATTCATGAAATGGATCTTGCAATAATTGAATTAACCCTTCGAATTTCCACGGAGCTGAATTATACAATGCCAGTAGATCTTCCATGGATTGGCAAAGGCTAATGCACTCTTCAATACGGTCCCAAAATGTATCACTAAGGTAGATTTTCTACTTACAAGATCTCTTGTAGAGTGAAAACCACAACTATATGCGTAGCAAATATCCCGCTAGATAGCCACCATGGCGTTTCCATCAACCATTTGTACATTTGACCAGTAGGACAAAATGTTGTCTATCGGATTCATGTTTGTCTTCTTTCTAAAATAGTAAAGAAACAACAACGTAATTAAACTGATGTTATCACACTCGTACTCTAAACGCACCTAACAAAAAATGTAGTTTGTTATACCTTAAGTTCTTATTACATTTTAAAAATAAATGTTTCTGCAAAAAGATTTTTCAAAGTCAAAAGTCAAGTATTTCATTTGAACATCCAGTAGTGGTATCAAAAACAAAATATTTAAATCAAAAAATGTTTCTGCAAAAAGATTTTTAAAAAGTCAAAAGTCAAATATTTCATTTGAACATGCAGTAATATTATGTAAAACTGATTTTGTGCAGAATGTAAAGCTATGTGCTGAACATTAAATTATTATTACAAGGTAAACTAATAGCGGTTTGTCATTGCCTTTTTATAAGGTAAAAACACTATTTCATTTTATATTAGCAGTTAACTATTTAAAAATAAAATACAACGCTTTCCTTTGTGAGAGATGATATTCCGGAAGTGGTTATTAAAAACTAAAAATTGTGTGTTTTCAAAAACAAGATCTTTTGTGCTATGCTTAGGTCATATCAACAAGGTTTATTTTTCTTCCATTTTCTTTTTACAATTTTAGTTAAAATTGACAAAAAATGTATACATTTTTTCTCCCCATTTTTTACAGAAAGGAAATTCTTAAATCATTATTTCTAAAAATTCCTGACTAAATTTTCCCTAGCATTGAAAAAATAAGATGATTACTTTTAATATTTTTAAATATTTATGGCGCTTGTACAACAAAGAGGGCATACATTTTTTAGACCATGTTAGACACTATTTTTCTTTCTAACACTCGGTCAACTCTCAATACAAAAACATGAACAAAAATAGCACTTACCCTGATTACTTCAATTTCCAAACCAGCAAGTACCAGCAGGTTCCAATATAACAAATTCAATTTAAGTTTCTGCACCAAAAACAGGTTCCACTAAATTGTCTTTCTTTCTCTGAATTATGATACTCGTTATTAGTTTCACCTTTAAGGGACTGAGTTCCAATCTGCAAAAATAATAATAAAAATCTTTTACCTCTACAATACTTAAATACATTTATTCAACAACATTAAAATTAGTATTAAAATGTACTTTTGTAAAATAATTTTAATCAATAACTTTGCTTTACTTGGTTCTTAACACTTCCGTAACCCTTTAATGTAAGCTACGCATAATAATTCATCTTCATACTAAATTTCATGTCTGCCATGAACTTTAACAAATTAGTATTTTGGCGGCCATATTAGATCCAAGATGGCGACTTTTCCAAAAACTCTTATATTTTCTTCAACTAGTATGCATAAGGTATCTTCATACCAGATTTCAGCTCTGTAACTTAAACAATACCAAAAATAGTTTTAAGGACGCCATCTTTGTTTGCAAATTACAATTTTTGAATTTTTAAAAATAATTTCTTCATCTACTATGCCTAATATACCTACATATAAAATTTGACGTTGCTGTCTTAAATAATGTGCAAAATGTTTTTTTAGCCGTCATATTTATTTGAAGATGTCGACATTTCCAAAATATCTTACATTTTCGTAATCTATTCGTCAAAATACACCATTCTGCCAAGTTTTATAATTTTGGCTTAAATAAAACAAAAAAGTGTTTAGCGCCCCCTATGCTTTTCTTTTTAGTCATGCATAAACAAAACATTTTTTTTAAAATAGTCATTCATAAAACAAATTGACTTTAAAGTGTTTCTAGCCACAGTTGATTAGGTTAAGTATTCTGTAACAAATATGTTTCATACGTTATTGCACGCTCCATGCTATTCTTTTTAGTCATGCATAAACAAAATGTCTTATTTTTAAATAACGTACGTTTGTTTGCGACTTTAATTTTTGTATTTCCTAACCTTTAAGCTGTGTGTGTTTCTATTAGATATTTATCTTTTTAAAATCAGGATAAACAAAATACGTGGTCTTCCCTTGTAGTGTTTTCAACGTTATTTTCCTTCTTATTCCCGTCCTATTTTGGGTGTGATCCACAGATCTGAAAATAAAAAAACATTGGAATTAGTTTATGGTTAAAATACGGTTTTATTCAACATATTTTTTCACAAAAAATAAACTAAAACAAGTAATTCCTTCCCTAAATTTTTCCAATATTTCCCTTAGTCCCATCAGGTAAACAACAAGTAGTAACTTCACGTTAAGTCCTGGCCGCCTGTTATATTTCTTCCTTTTCTCAAAATCCTAGCTTGGCCAAAATAAACAAAAAGCACGTAATTTCTTCAGTAATATTTTACAAGATGTTTCCTCAGTCCCATCAGGCAAATAACAAGTATAAACTTCATGTTAAGTTCTGGCCACCTTCCGCCATGTTATATTTCTTCCTTTTCCCAAAATCCTACCTTGGCCAAAATAAACAAAAAGCAAATAATTTCTTCAGTAAAATTTTACAAGATGTTTCCTCAGTCGCACCAGGCAAATACAAAAATGTGCACTTTAATATTAGTTCTACACACTTCCTTCCTATATCCTATAATTTTTCCTAGATTTCTACTTAAGCCAAAGTAGCAAAAAGCACATAATTTCTTCAGTAAAATTATCCAAGGTTTCCCTCAGTACCAACAGGCAAATACCGCAATAGTAACTTCACGTTACGCACAATTCTTGACATATAAAATCAATATGCACAAATAATAAAGATTTTTTCGTCATGCATAAATACAAAATGTAGCTCTAATTTTCTTAACGTCATCGTCAATAAATTAACATTTTACCGACCAAGCGGTCTATGGTCATACGCCATCGGCTCAAAGGTCCCAGGTTTGAGTCCCTACAGTGCCATAAATGTAAATTTTAACAGCTAAAAGCAAATCGTAACGGGCTAAAATCAAAAATGAATACACTGGCCCCTATAAAAATAAATTAACATTTAAAAATTTCAAATTTTACTACTCTGTTTTAAATAATAAAGACAAAAATCAAGTGATAACAAAATATTGTATCGTCAATCGATTTACGTTACTGTGTACATTGTCATTATTCTATAAAGTGCAAAATCTGTTCATTTAACGTTACAAACACCACAAACTGTTGTGACTTAAAAACGAAATATGCAAAAGTATGTTTCTTAAAAACAATGTCAGTAAATTAACGTTCCAAAAATTTAAAAACATTCTGTTTTCTTCATTCCTTTTTGTGCAATCAATTTAAAAATAGTTGATCGTTCTTTTCTTTTTACATACTTAAGGATGCGTCTTATTACTTACCATGAAAACCCTCCTTATTTCGCACAAAATAACACACACTTTGCCAGAATAATTCACTTGCAACTGTTCAGTAATGAAACAAAGCGAATACTGATCAAAATGAACCCATCAACCCCAAATGGGTAAAACCAATTCGCCTACCCCCTTTTTTTTCATCCAGGAAATTAACTTTGGGCCAGAAAAACTTCTGATCAGCGTGTGTGGGCTGTACGATAAATGGTAAAACAAAAAAAGTTTTCCAATTAACTCCTTGGTGCCTGCGGTTATCCAGTATACATTTTTTGCTAGCAAAAGCTATTATCGAATAAGGTTGTAACTGTATTAATTTCGTGTGTGTTCTCTTCAAATTTTCATCAACCAAGAAGGGAAAGATGCCTTGTGGGTATCTGGTATACGTTTCGCAAAGCACGGCTACAGTTTGGGGGAGGTGACACTTTTATTAACGATGGGAAGGAGTTACGGAGTACAAAAATGTGTCGTCAGCAAGGGGTTTAATTTAATGGGGGCGTGTTTCAATTTATTTTTAATTAATTAATGCCCTAACAGATACAGTTTAATTAATTCAATATGCAAAGCAGTATTAATGTCTCCGCTACTCCTACTTATGCCTGTTGATATCTGGAACCGAGAATTAAAAAAAAATGTCTAATAAAGCAGTAGCGCGGCGAAAGAGTGAGTCGGACAGAAGAAAAAACAAACTTAGAAAGACTAAATAACTCCTCTGCAAAGACTAACATTAATTTCTTTTATTTTCTAAGTGCATTTTCTAGTAACAGCAGAAACTTTGTTCTTATTAGTTAGAACATAATATAATATGCTTTAGTAAACTTTCTTAACGTTATACAAACATAGTTAAATTTTGTAATAGCTGGGCCTGGGAAAGCCTTCATAATGACTATATGCATACT
>JAGDQP010053192.1:0-13614 GCA_022664845.1 Lepisma saccharinum | reverse complement strand
TCATTTGCGCTGATACAAATATCTTTTATTTGTTATAAAAACTATATTTCAATGAGGTTCTATAAATATAAAAAACCTGAGACCAAAATTTTAATTCTATAGGACTTACTCGCGTAAAACGTAATAGTTTTTAAAAGAAGGGAGAGATATAGAGATCGAGAGAAAACACTTAATAGTGGAAGCGAGATGCATTTCCTCATTGTTTGAGCTGTCTAGCCCTTAAAGGTCTATCAGTCTATGTCACATTCAAAGATGGCTTCTTCGGTAGTCACATGCACCAATCAGGGCGTTTGTTGTTCTGCCGTGTAGCTCTGCCGGATGCAATGTTGTCGGATTGTAATCTTGCGTGTTGGGTACGAAACTAAGGTAAAAGTGAATCGCATACCAGAGGTTTGACATCTCTGTGATGATGGGTAGTAAAGGATGATTACTTACATTCGCCTACCACTTTACTTGTAACGTTACGTCATGATAACACATAGCGCGTCCCGGTAAGAGGTTCTGTTTCCAATAATTTTCGAGATTAAGGTCATGGCTTGTACATATGAACTTCAAAACTGCAAATGTATGCATTGGTAATCTATTGACTTTAGAGTGACTTTCTTTCTATTAATTTTCAAACTACGAATAAGATTTAAATTATGTTCAGAAGTTTGAAGTTAGCCTATAAAATAAAAGTACGAACATAAATTAATACATGTGATTTTTAAAATTATACCGTTTTAATAAACGGTAACTATGAACTTGGAATAAAGCAAAGTTGTATTCATCGTTTATCGTTCATGGTTGGTTACGAAATTTACAGAGTCCGATCAACAGCAATAGTTTGTGCGTTTCAGATTATACGAGCCGATTTTTTTCGAATTCGACGACAATCAAATCGAATTGTGCCTAGATTGGGACCGTTTAGTTGAAGTGCAGATTTATCTGTTATTTAGCCAATGAAATCGAATTAGAGGACGATTTCGCAGTTAATCTTCAACAAATTTTGAAAGTGTCTGCTGCCAGTATGCGACGCAAATTCTTCATCCGTCGACATAATTTTTATGTAGATTATACAACTACGGAGGAGTCAATTCAATTATTTTTCATTTAAGTTAATTTAATTTTCAGTCTAATTTTTAAATATGTATGTCTTTTCTCTCTTTGCTTGAATTTACATATGTGATCAATTTGAATTTACTGTGTATTAATTTTCTTTTTTTTCTATTTCCGTAGGTAAGTTCAAACTCTTATTCCACTAGTTACTGTATGAAACTATTTGGAAGTTAATTAAATTTAAAGCTGATGGGAGCTATAGAAAAGAAAGCACAATGTTGGTTATCGAAAAATTTCTGTAAGTAACAAAATTATTTTTTATTTTTCGAGTGAATGTCTTTGATGGTCTCTTAAACTTGGGTCTCGGTGGCTACCTTTTCTTATGTTATGAGTAAGTAAGGGCGAGTCTCATTTTAGTTGTTTATCAGCGAAAGACGTTTCAGATGGTCTCAAATTTTATACTTTCTGTCCTTGAACCTCAATATGTATGAAATATGTACTCATTCTTTGCTATTAAACTCTATTCAACCTGTATCGTACGTATAACGCATATGTCGATATTGATATATTTTCTACTTCATCAGTTTACGTTGCATAAATCTTTTCCTAATATATTATAGTCTTTGCATACTATTTATGTATTATTTTACGTGTAGATCTCCCAATAAATATTCCACTATTTCCAAGCAAAAATGTATTATTATTATTATCAACTTTACGTTGGAGACATTCTTGTCATCTGTTATTTTGAAAAGAAGGAAAGACTGTATCCTTTTATTTTAAGATTAATTATCCTGTAAGACTATTTTTCTTTCAGAAAAAAAAACTGTTTTCAAAAACTACATTGCCCAAAACTAAATGGTCGGTCATTTTTTGAACAAAAATTGGTCTCTATAACACCTAGTATGTTCTGCATTGCTATGCAATGACTATAACTAAAACTAAAAGTTCGCACAATAACTAAGTGCTATCGTACCTGTCTACTCATGTTCAAATGACGGATTTTTTTTTTTCAAACTGGTGTTTAATGGAGAGGTTTCTGTGTTACACACGGACGTAATCGAGTGCATCTACCGTTGTTGTACACTTATCACCTTCGTTGTACACTTATCATATCTGTCTCATACGTGTCTGGTATTATTTGGCGTATAATTTTCGCAGGAATAGAGAATCTATTCCACAAAATCATGGAAGCATTTGCTCCATAGGCCAAAGACAACACTAAAACGTGATTGGGAAGGAATTTCAAAACTTTTCCATGTTTTAGAATTCTGCGTTTTTCTACTTCAAATCTGCCATACAACGTTTTCTCGGCAAACAGCCTAGTTGCTTCTATCATTTTTAATTTTTGGTTGAATGACGGAATACCACATGGATTACCGACTACGTTGTCGACTATCCGTCTAGCCTCAAATGAATGCACAGGAAAAATGAGCTTACACCAAGTGTAGGAAAGAAATGTGAGAAACATGAGTGTACCATTTTGAATTTTTGACATTGGCAATGTTACTTTCCACGTTTCCAAGGTTTCGGTGACCTTGAATTTAGTCTAATTCCTAAATTTGCGCAGAATATTCTAAAATCATAGCTTCGGTGCGCAGGTAGCTGATCTAGGTAAATCGTAGCGGCTATAACTTAAATCAAAAATACATTTTGCATTAAAATATATGATTGTTTTCGTTTTTAATCCGGGACTACTTTTGTTATTAAATATCTTATAGCACGATTTTGGCATAGTATCACATACTGTAATTTTGATCTTGAGGACGATGTAATTTTCCCAGTAGAATCCAAAACGATTTATGAAAACCGAGTTTTATAGTGGAATGTATTTCTTATGTGTTTTCTTTGAAACTTGGCAAAATATACATTTTTGGAGCTAGTTTTTGAGCTGAACTCGAGTATTTAAAATATATACTCTTGAGAAGATTAATTTCAGTGTTTCATCAAAACCGAAATGTATTCGGTTGTGAAAAATTTCAAATATTTTGTGGGTGCGTGTCTGTGAAATGCAAATTAAATGCTTATCGATACTTGTAAAACGATGGACTTTATAGATTATAAGATATTTCAAAATAACGCTTGTAGCTTGCTTGTAATTACAGTAGAATCAGTTGAAACTTTACGTATAGAATAACCATAAATTAGACCAAAACATAATCTGCTTTTTGAAGCAGCACTATGTCCTTCAGTTTTGAAATGGCTTTTACTTCTTCTGATTTGTCTGGTTGTGTAAAACTAATTTAAATCTGTAAACACAATTCATGCTCTAGTCCTTCTTCTCATATTTCACAAGGATCATTTGCGTATCGTGTAAGCCAATCAGATCGATTTTTTCCACTTGCGACGAACCTAATTTCGAAGTTGTACTGTAGAGTAGATGCTAGTAAACACTCTATCTGAGAAGAACGCTTTTGTACTTTTTGAAAGAATACACAAGCTCAGTTATCACAAATAATTATGAACCTGAGTCGTAGTAAGTGGCAATGGATATATCTTAATGCCATAGTTAAGCTCAAAAGGTCTTTAAATTGGATAGGCCTATTAAGTATTGGTGGAGGGAATTTCTTGGAAAAATATTGTAAAGGTAAAACGTTATATTCTATGTATGAATTATGGTTAATATTACAAGATTAAAATCTAAGTCCAGCTGTATGGGACGATGCGTCTACTTGGAACCTTAAATAATTCTTTTTTACTGTATGGTCTACGAATTTTTGTGGACAAAAGTTTCTGTTTCAGCTTGTTAAAGCTTTCAGTATGTTCTGGTTTCAAATCGAATTTTGCGTTTTTCCGGATTATGCGGTATAATGGGTAAGCAAATTCAATGTAATTTTTGCAATAACATCCTGTATGTACGAAGTTAAGCTGAGAAATAATTTTAACATTTTTGCGGGACGTGGAAGTTGAACGTTTCAGCATCAATCGTCTTTGGTGATAATGATGTGCCGTTCTTCGAAATAATGTGACCAAGTGCTAAAATTAATTTTTCGAGAATAGCTACTTTCGTAAAGTAAATTTAAGATCAGTTTGGCACATTCTGTCGAATAAAGATATCAGAATTTTAGTCATTTCGTGACAATCATTTACGCTAATGAGTATATCGTCTAAGTAGCTCGCGACGTTCTGGCTGTAAACATTGGCTAAAACACTTGTTAATACACCATTGAAGACTCCGGGACTCGAATTCAGGCCCAAGGTCATTCTTTTGTAATTGAAAGTTCCTAGGCCGGGGATGCTAAATGAAGTTAAGTCCTGTAAATCTTCAATAAGTTCTATACAATAAAATGCTGATGAGACAAATTTTGCAAACAAGACCCTGCCATCTAGCCTGTTAAGGATATTCTGAAGTGGTTCAAGACTGCAAAAGACATAACTTATATATTTATTGAGGACCCTAAAATCTGTCCTCTCAACAATCTTAGCGAATTATCAGTTTTAAGCACAAAAATACACTGATTATTCCAGCACGATTGTGAATGTGTTATCAATCCCTGATTCAGTAGAAGATTGATATGATTTTTCAGTCTTTCTTGCATCGAAAAACGGATTTAGTATTGCTTGAAACGGAAGCAGGCTGGTTCTTGGAGTAATATGCAGTGAGCGTACCCTTTGACCTTACCAATTGTCCTGTCAGACCACGTAAATGCGTATGCATTCTGATAACAGAGTTTTAGAATCTCTTGTCGCAAAATGTGGTACATCTTCACCAATTTTTAATTGTGAAGGATCAAACGATTTTTTGTCTTCCTGTAAGAACTGTAGTTTTCCAGACATAAACTTTCTTCGTTTTGCGGACCATAGGTTTGTGATGGAAAATGGCTGCTCGTTCTGCCATACCGAGAAATGTATTTTTCGGTAATATAATTTTCTCTGTATTTGGATTTATTGTCTCCAAAATGTGATCTTCTAACATTAAAGCTCTCCGGACTAAGATGTTATATTTTGCCGTAAGAAACATGTCAGGTTTGAGTACATTTTCAGAACCGGGTTTTTGATACATTAATTTCAAAGGAATTTATGTTTTACTACGCGGTCTAAGGTAAATTTTTTTCGGAGCTACATAGTATGTGATTCTACTCTGTTTTCTACTATTGTAGTGTAACAGCCTAGTTGCTGTTTCATTTTTTATTTTTATTTCCCTTTTATTTCTTTGTAATGTTCTGTTCCTTTTCGTGCTCTCCTTACATTTTTCTCTTTGTTTGGCTTTAGTCACGCTTTGAGCGTGTTTTGTTTTAGTTTTTCGCTTTTGTTTTCAGTCTGTATCTATTCAGGTTTTCGTTAGTCACGAAACATTGACTTCGATTTAGTGATTTATTTTGATTGGATCTTAGTCAATGCTTGGCTCCGTGTTTCTTGCTGATTGGTGTGAATAAGCCTTCTTGTCCGTTTGATTGGAAAACTGCTTTCCCCGCCATGTTAGTTTCAGTTCCAATTTTACCGACCCGAAGGATGGATGTGTGAGCTTTCTCTCATTTGTATTTCCAGAGCCCTGACTACAATTCGTAAATATTTATATACGCTAAATTTAGTAAATCGAAGAATATTCCGATACTATTTCGTCCATTCCGGTGGAATATATTTATGGTTATTACAAGAACAATAGTTGATACAAGTGCTAACAAGACTTTTCATCGACAACTTTATTTTCAAATTTATACTTCATTAAAATTATTATTTTGGTTTTAAGATTATTTGTCAGTATGTGTAATATGTTCTAAATTCAGTATGGGGCCGCTATTAACCGAATTCCTACATTTTAAGTATCGGGTCGTTAGATTCTAATAATCAAAAGCCAACTTCCAGTCTCCCAGTTTCCAATTATATTGAAAATTCCCTGTTAGCAATGTTAATAGCTCCCATACATCACCGCTATTAGTCAAATTAACGACAATGTTTGTTCGACCATTTTTATTTACAGCTTTTTGATATTTTTTACTTTAATTGTAAATTTAAAACCTCGAAATTATTATTTAATATTAGTTTCAGCTACAGCCACTATTCTCCGTTCAATTAACACATTTAATACATTATTATTGCATATTTCAAGATTTATTCAAAGAGTCATTTGTATATTGTAGTAATAATCTGTCATGACGTCACGCCTACTATAAGGCCAACTGGTTTCTTTCGTCAAGGTATGTTTTGTATAATAACTCCATTTGTGTATGAAATAATGTGGTAAAACCTTTTCTAAATCGAATAGCAATGTCTTTGGACTATCTCGTGAAGATTTCAGCAAAATTGATTAATTATTATAGAAATTATGAACATTTATATCTGCAAAACTAACTTTCGTTTTCGCTTAATTCAAAATGTGTAAAAAATAGAAGATACAAATTTGTTTGATTTCGACAGCACAATCTTAATTCTGTTATGATTTTAATGAAATTATCAACTCCGAAAGCTTATATTGTGTAAAATCAGATGAATAAATTGAAATCTTTCTATTTTTTCGGACTTCTTGAGTATCTTTTTAATGAACATAGTCTATATAACCTCTCAGTTAACTAAGTATTATGTAAGGCATTAGTTGAGTATCCATATACAGTGTGTGATATTATTTGTGTTGTGCAGTGATTTATTTAACGTTTACCATGATATTAATCTGAATTTAACTACGAATAATTTGGTGAAGTTTGAAAGCAATTAATACTAATTTAATTCTCTGTTTCGGTTATCGTATCGTTTTGAGAGATGCGTTTTTAATTAGATTAGGTTTGGTTTATAAATCTGTGGTCCAGTAATAGGATTCTTTCACCAGCTGAGATGTGATAACTTGGGAAAGGAACTATATATTAATTTCTGCAGATACTGCGTTATGATATAAGAAGTGACTCCAGTATGTGATGTGTGTGAATAGATTATTTGCATTTGCGTTATGACACGACGTTTAAATTCAGTTGCGACCGCCGTTCGTTGTGTTTGTCGTCTTTATTTCAGAAAAATTGCGATTCCAGACTACAGGTGTGGGCCCTACTAAGGTAAAGATAAGACATGGTCTTTTGCCACCCTGTAGACTTCGAAGTGAGTAAAGAAGTAGTATGAGTCACACATGAATTGTTATGCGTATCATAGTATGAAATTATTCTCAAGTAAGGATTTTCGTTTTCTTTCTTAGACTATCGCTAATCTGAACCAGCTAGTACTTCAGAGTATGAATTCTACGATCTAATTAAATAGATTGGAGGTGTCGCCTTATCGGTATTTCCTCCCTAGTACTAATTTACTGTCTTTTATCAGCAATCACAAGGATCTGGAATACCTGTTTCCCAGATATTCTTAAATGTGGAAGGCATTTCTCGTCTGGGGTGTAGAAAATGTTTGGAGCTAGAGTTTAGTTAGATGCGTTGCGTGGGTACTCTAGGCTCCTGGCGACCCTATTTATATTCCTGGATGGTTTGTGTGCGTGTTGCAGTTTCTGACTTCACCCAGCCAGGAATGTTGATCTTGGGGGGTGTTACAGTAGCTACTGTTTTTGAAAGATTGCAAATTTTAGTGTCATTTTGTTAAGTTAAATTTTGATGCACCCTGCCGTAATGTTGTAAAGTTAATTGTTTATTTTGAAAATCCAAATGACAATTTTGAATGTGTAAAAAATCTGACCCTATTAATAAAACATTCAATGAAAAATTGTCAACTAAATAAAATTTATGTTTGAAAATTTTCCCTCTAATTATGAACTTTAACATTACGTATCGATTTAAATTAATAAAGTTTCCAGTTATTCCTCGTACCTTAGCGTCTCTGTAGCGAATGTCTATCTTATTTTTCATTAAATCCCTTCGGATTAGTGATGTTTCACCCCTGAATCGAGTACAGAGGTGACTTTCCAATTATCTATTTCTATCATGGTTTGTGGTAATAAATTGGCATTGCAAAAAGGCGCCGTGAGTGTCTTAGTGTATGATTTGCATGGCGTTTTTTTGTTTCAACAATAAAAAGCCCTGGAACATTTTTTTATTGTTCCCCTATGTTTAAAAGATTGTTTTGTGTACAGTCACACTCTGCATGATTGACTTGTAAAGTTTGACTACTATTAGAACGATTTTGTTGCTGATTGTAGTGTCTACAATTCGTATATCCTCGAGATTTACAATTAAAGCGGTTTTTGTTGTACTGTCCGTTCAAAGCTGTATTTTAAGGTCTGCGCGACGAAAAAGTGGCGCAATTTTGTGGACGCGATTGAAAAGTGGTATGGTTGTCGCGAGTGAATTGCCTGTAATTTGGTCTTTGATACCGTTGGACTTGATAAATTGGTCTAAAATTATTAAACCTGGGTGGATACGAAAAAATGTTTAGCCTTACTAAATTTGGATTGTATGGACTGACGTATTTCTTACGAAAATATGTTTGTTTTTTTCATAATGGAAATTGTTCTAGTTACCTGATTATGGAAATTGTGGTTTGTAAAATGACGCGTTCTTTTGAACACCCTATCGTTGAAATTTTGGTTTATGATTACCCAATTCTAAAGTTTCAACACGAGTTTGTAAATCTTGAAATTTCTCTTTTTCACGTTTGATTTTTGGAATGGATTTTGTGTCTGAGAATTCGCTTTCAGAATCATCACTTGAAGGTAGAGAATCTAAATCCTTGCTTTTTCTATCATGATGTTTACTTTTGATCTGGTTATCGTGCTGGCGCTGAGCATTTCGATCTTTGATTCTAGCTTGTTCTACAGCTACTAAGACATCAATCAATTCGTTAACTGTGTTGTAAGTGTGTGTTAACGCTCTTTTCATATATGCAGATAATAGTCCTTCAATTATTAAACTAATTGCCTTTTTCTCTGGAATCTCGGTGTCCTCTCTAAAATGGGAGCTTGGACATCGAGTATATATGACATCACACTCTCCTACTTTCTTTGCACTCTTTCGCGTAATCTAATGCTAATGTCTACTTTTTCGCTCGGTTACCGAAAATACTGGATAATTTTGTCTTTGAACTCTGAATAATCCAAATCATTGAATTTATTCTGGTGTACGCGTATGCATGTTTGTGCATGTTCTCGGGAACGACCTAAAAATGTGGTTGATAACAGTTCTTTTTTCTTGACATTGCTGAGATTATTAGCTAGAGCATAGTCGTCAAAGTGTCTAAAATCTATTGATGCTTGTTTCCTTAGAACTAAACCTAAGGAAAAATAGTAAGGGTGGCATAACTACAAATTGTGGTGAGGCCATATTGATATTTGGGTCAAGTTGCTCAAATTCCGTATCGTGATGTGATCCTGATACAAATCGTGGTGTATCTGACGAATGATCAGACAGTCGTATCTTCAGATTCGGTGTCTGAGTCCGACGTTTGAGTAACTCAACTTTCGGATTTAGCTCGTGGTTTAAGATTATATTTTCGAGTAATACCTGTTTTTCATTTTTGAAACGGAACATAAAATCCTATAAATTTTGAATGAAACATGGAGTTACGACTTTGTTTCACCGAATGAATATTGAAATCGTACCTAGAACTTAGCACATTTATGAGAAAACCTAAAGGAACTCATTGATCTGTACGAAAGATCAAACTGGTGCTTAACTCTACCATGAGTCAAGTCTCAAGGCTCATTCCACCATGATGTCTTGGCTATGTGGTTTACCTCTAAACAAATAGTGTACTATAGGCGGTGTTCACCAACGGCCATGTACCTTCAAATCAGCCAGGTTTGGATCCAACATAAAAATAAGCGCTTGGGGGTAAATAGACGTTTCTCATATTAGTAGAGCATTGTGGTATTATCTAGGTACACATGCAGCAAATGTTTAGGGAATATCCAGTAATTACTTTGGAAGGAGACTCGGGAAATAGATTGTGTACGAACTTATTTGACTATCTCTTATTTACATGTTAAATGACTGAGATAGGGCCACGAACGCAAGATCCTGATTTGAACCTAATTGAACCATTGAATTATTTATGACAACAAACACAGTAATAGAATTAAGATCAGTAATAAGCAAGTAAACAGTTTCCAACTAACCTAACATTCAGTTGACAGAAGACACCCAGAGAACAGATGTAATGGTTTGTATACAATGTTCGTATGCGGATCAGAACGGAGTCACTGGAAGCACATGATAATTCAACTTCTATCTTCAATAATAAAGTACACAGGGCTGAGTCTGGTCAGCAGCACCAAGTCTATTCGTAGACGAGCTATTAAGTTCGTAACATATCCTAACTTTCCATAACAAAGTATCAAATGTCTTGTTTTTACATCAATCTTGATTTTGATGTTCCAATCACAGTTTAGTTCTCTGGTAGGTGTGTCCTCACAGAGCACCAATCACAATCGATTCGTCCTTTAATTTTGCTGTCGTTTCTCGCACTTTGTTCAGCTGACTAAGATGGACTATAGAATGCTTACTTATTAAAGGCGAGCTTTGTAATTATTGCCTAAGGTAACCTTTGACTAGCCACGTAAGCTTGCACCTTGAATACTGAGTCTGCAATTCGTAACATTCCGTTTTGTCAATGAAATATAATATTAGTCTGCATCTGTTTCCTTGATTCATGAATGAAATTCTAAATACAAATCTTTGTTGGAAACTGAATTACCATTACCTAATGTACAATATAGAATGATTAATATAACAAGTACCTGGTTCATGCCCTGTTTCTTAAAATTAAAATTAAACATATGTATACTTATTACATTTAGACAATTAGTTATATTGAATTATATGCTACACGACATTACAAGATTTAAGAATTTAACTAGTAATATTACGTTTTCAGAACGGGTGCACTCTCACGAGAAAACGCACGTTTCACACCAAATTTTCCCTTGTATTTGTCCACTCTAATTATGTAACTTTCTTGAAAATGTTTTATACATACCACTGAGCTGTCAAATGGTGTCCAATTCGCTCGTGGAATATTCCTAATCCCTTGTGATCTAAGTGTCTCGTTTTGGATGAACCAAAACACGGTAACATATTGGAATGAAGGATCTTTCCTTTCGTTACATTATAATTACTCTTGCAACCCGGCACTTAGGAGCCATTACTAACTATTAGCTTTGCACTGAACAATTCACACACACACTGCTTCAAATACACAGCCACAAATAACATTTCACACTCACAAAAACGTTAATTATTCATTTCACTTAACAGCCTTTGAATTTCGTTTCACAGGAACAAGCTCAAGACTGAGTGGACGTTGAGGGTTACTGTTCACTGGTGCCAATTCAGTAGGCGAAAGCCAGTTCTGCATGCCGGATTTCCGTCGGCAGTTTATACCTATAATTAATTTCACCCCTTTACCTCGCTGTTTCCCAGCGGATTGAGTACGAACTGCATATTGAATTAATTAAACCCTCGCGGCACTTTTTAAGTACGAATCCCCACCCCTTTGCCTGGCTGGGAACAGAAAAATGTACCACCCTGCAAGGCATTTATCTTTTTCTTCGATGATGAAAACAGACAAAAATTAAAAGCGGGATTGGCTGAAGAAAAAAAGAAAAGTAAAGTTAATTGAGAAACTTCTTTTTTTCCACGACCCCTTTGCCAGACCACACAAGACGATGACCACCGAAAAATCGTTTAATCTAGGAACATTGTATTGGTAATAATATTGTTTGATACAAATATAAACACTGAATTTGCGTAATAAAATATTGCGCATTTTGATCATGCTTTTGAAAGCACTGATAAATTGTGGAAAACTATGTATATGCATAGACCTGAATTGAAGTATTTTTTATGAATAAGTTTAAAGATGCTACTGGTAATGAATGTATGATTGGTGGTACAAAATTAATGAAATTCTGAGGTGCTTTGCTTTTTGTACTACAGAAAGGTAACAAACACGAAAAGAGCCATTGAATATAAGTTGGCATTGACATATACAAGAATTGAGACAAAAACAAGAATCTATTGCACTGATTAAAATGGAATTTGACTAAACTTGTGCTGAAGAGCTTCCAAAAGCCTTGGTAAATTGCACAAGTGTTGAATATAACTTGTTAGTGAGATATGCAGAAACTGACACAAAAACAAGAACCTATTGTAATGAATAAAATGTAATTCGACTAAATTTGCGGAGAAAAGTTTCCGAAAGCATTGATAAATTATAGAAAGATAACAAACTTGAGCAGAATCGTTGAATATAAGTTGGTATTGACATATACGTAAACCGAGACAAAAACAACAACCTATTGTACTGAATAAATTGTAATTTGACTACATTTGCGCAGAAAAGCTTTCAAAAACGTTGATAAATTATAGAAAGATAACAAACTTGAGTAGAATCGTTGAATATAAGTTGTTAGTGAGATATGCAGAAACTGACACAAAAACAAGAACCTATTGTACAGAATAAAATGTAATTCGACTAAATTTGCACAGAAAAGCTTCCGAAAGCGTTGATAAACTATAAAAAGATAGCATACGTGAGCAGAATCGTTGAATATAAGTCGGTATTGAGAAATACAAAAACAGACAAAAACAAGAACATATTGTACTGAATAAAATGTGATATTGACTAAACTCGAACTGAAAAGATTCCGAAAGCGTGGGTAAATTTGAGAAACTTTGGATCCAGGACGTAAACCTCATGACGAAACGTGAATGTATTATTTATTATTTTGTTAAGCTAGGAAATGCTCTTATTTTGCTTTTACCTTTGATTTTTTTAAAAAAGTCGTCATTTTATAACTAATATGGCCGACTTAAAAAATACTTTGCACATTGTTTGAGTTACAGAACTGAAATTTTATATGAAGACGTATTGCAATTATTAGATTGAACAAATATAAGAAAAGTTTTCATAAATTGCAATTTCTAAACAAATATGGCCTCCGAATTCATTTTTTGATAGAATAAACAGTCTAATCATGTGGGAATGGATTAGAATGGTAACGGAATGGTAACACAAAGCTCGACAGAAATATATATTAGTACAAAAGAATTGCAAACATATAAGAAAATTTTTCAAAAGTCGCCATCTTTAAAGAAATATGACCGTCGAATTGATTTTTTTATAGATTACACAGCCTAAACGGCTAGGCCTAGCAACACAAAACTTAATAGAAACATTGACTAGTACAAAAGAATTACAAAAATATGAGAAAATTGTACAAAAGCTGCAACCTTAAAACAAATATGACCGCCGAAATGACTTTTTTTTAAGAATATAGACCCTTAACGCCTAGAACTAGAAACTTAAGACTTGGTAGAAACTATATGAGAAAAGTTAGTACAAAAGAATTTCAAATATATGAGAAAATTGTACAAAATAAATATGGCCGCCGAAATTATTTTTGAAGGAATATACAGCGTAAACGCCTAGTACTAGAAACTTGAAAGAAACGTTCACTAGTAGAAAGGAATTACAAACATATAAGAAAAGATATAAGATTTTTTTCAAGGTTGTAATCTTTAAATAAATATGGCGCCACGAAAGAACCATTTTTCACATCATTTAATATAGAAACCTGAAATGGGGTATAAAGATATATTTTGACTTGTAGATTATGAAAATGTAAGAATTTTTGGGAAAAGTCGCAATCTTTAAAAAAATATATCGGACGAAAAAATCATTTTCCACATCGTTTAAGATAGAAATTTGAAA
>JAGDQP010053191.1:0-13615 GCA_022664845.1 Lepisma saccharinum | reverse complement strand
TTAACTCGTTGACGCCATTTCATTTTTATTTTGTCTATTATGCTTTTTGTAAACCAGCAAGGAAATGTTTTTCTCGTTGGTCTTTTTTTTGGAATACACTTTTGAAATATTGCATAAATTACTTTATAAAACTCATCAACTGCTTCATTCACATCCGTATGTTTTTTTAACTTTTGCCAATCTACTTTAGCTAATTCATTATAAAGATATACATAATTCCCTTTCTGAAAATTGAACCCTAGTAAATTTCTTTTGTTTCTGAGTTTAGGTGATCGAACGCGTGGAAAACTTATACAAAGTGATGGATGGTAAGCATCCTCTTTAACTAATGGATGTAGTTCTCTAACTACAGTTACATTTGGAAGGTTACTGATTACTAAGTCTAACGTTCTCCCTAAGCTATTTGTAACATTATTATGTGATTCCATGTCATGATATAACATAAAATGATAGAGACTCTGGCATTTATTTGTTGATTGAGCCAAATCAAAACTTTTGCTGGTAGATATAAGTTACTAGGAAGATATAATATAGAATGCTGTAATATGGATATTATATTTCGGTAACGAAATAAGTGAGCCTTCTTTGACGCCTTATTTGTGTTAAAATGTTAAATTACTAAATTACTTAAGTAATTACTAATTACTTAAGTAATTAAATTACTAATTACTAAATAATTAAAAATTACTAATGTTAAAAGATAACCTTTGTAAGTCGACGCTAGTTAAATTCGAAATTTTCGTTAACGGTAACTTGCATTTACATTACTAAAATGATTCCGGTTAATGTTAACTACAGTGAGATTTAAGTAATGTAAACAAGGCATCGGTGACTACCGACCCAACGCTGGTTCCTGTGGAATTCAGCAAGCATTTTACTGAAATAGCAAATAAGCAAATTAATAAATGTAACGTCCTAAAGGATCCCATAGAACTATTAAAAGCAGCCCAACCACGAGTGATGGAAAGAATGTTCTTCATGCCTATTACACAAACTGAAGTACTATCGGAAACAAATAAATTGCAAGACGCTAATATTTTAGAAAAAAAAAAATAGCAAAAACACAAACTTCTAATCTTTTTAATGAAGCATAACATTACAACATGTGAGGAGCATGGTTCTATCCCACAGAAAGGCACTGCAGCAGCTACATACTGCCTAATAAATATGGCGTATCTCTGTCGAACTTGTGGTTACTGAAATCTCGTAGGGACAAATGGAGAATAAAGCGATCGAAAAAAACTGCCAGTTTTATTTAGTCACATTCATAGTTTTCGCCATCGTTTCTGAACGTGACGAATCTAACGGTGTACAGATCATCTATGTCGGACTTATATTTACTAAGATCTAGGAGAGGCATAAATGGGAGAAGCGATTGAGTGATTGAAAAAGAACTGTCAGTTTTAGAGTTACATTCATAACTTCTCTCATCGTTTCAGGCTATGACGAATCCAACGGTGTAGACCATTTCTGTCGTACTTGTAGTTACAGATATCTATTAGAATGAGGGGCACAAATGGAGAATACTAAGCGATTCAAATCTACCTACCAGTTTTAGAGTCAAACTAATAATTTCCCCCACCGTTTCAGATTATGATGAGTCCAACGGTGTATCATTCATCTCTGTGTGACATGTAGTTACGGAGATACAGCGGGGGAGGGGGGGGGGGAGGCAAAGAAACATATAGGTGGAGAATTCTAAGCGATTGAAAAGGAAGTGCCAGCTTTAGAGTTTCCGTGATAGCAGCGGCGGACAGTTCTTATGTTTGCCCGTTTATGAAATATTTTTAGGTAGATTTCGAAGAAAAATCTACCTATTGAGATCGGTACGATATCTATGTATATATTTATATATTAACACGCTAGCGGCCATAATTTTGAAGATATTTGAACCAAATTTTAATATGTTATTCTCAGGCTTAATAGCTCGGTTAAGTTCGTTAATAAGCAAAATCGGTGGCCATCTTGGATCAAAAATGGCCGCCGAACCCATTGTTGTATAGAATACGCAGCCTAAACCGCTGGGGCTATTGAAATCAAATTTCGCATAAAGGTACAACATCACTGTTTGATTACGAAAATGTTACCTAATGAATTCAAAGACGTTATCTTGGATCCAAAATGGCGGAAGCAAGAAATGAATTTTCCATATTGTTCGAGCTAGAGATACGAAATTTGGCATAAAGGTGTATTGTCACTAGTAAAAAAAATATAACGAAATGTTGAAAAAGTCGCCATCTTGGATCGAAAATGGCCGCCGAACCCATTGTTATATAGAATACACAGCCTAAACGGCTGCAGCTAGACCTATCAAATTTGGCACCAAGGTACATTATGACTTGTATGTTACTAAAATATTACATGATGTATCCAAAGACGCCTTCTTGGATCCAAAATAGCGGACCTAAAAAAACATTTTCCACACCATTTGAACTAGAGAAACGAAATTTGGCATAAAGGTGCATTAAGACGAGTAGTTTAGGGAAATATTACAACATTTGGGAAAAGTCGCCATCTTGGATCCAAAATGGCCACCCAAAATCCCATTTTGCACATCGTTTGAGCTGGATAAATGAAATTTTACTTGAAGGTGTACCATCACAAGTAGGTCACGACAATATAAGAAAACTTTCAAAAAGTCGTCAACTTGGATCCAAATGGCCGCCCCCAAAACCCAATTTCCAAACCATTGAAGGTTGAGAAACGAAATTTTGTATGAGTGTGTATGACCAAGAGAGTAGGTTACAATAAATGGGGCAAACCTCCCCTTTGGAGGCGCAGCTCCCCGTGGGAGGGTGCAGATGGACACCATGGTGGTGTAGTGCTACAGGGAGATGTTGGTTAAGACAAAGGAGGCGCATCCTCTCAAAAGCACTGAAGTTGGGGGACGAACCCCCTACGGGGGTCTGGGGGCAGCGCTCCCAGCGAAACAAAGCGAATATATATATATATATATACGTCCTGTGGGGTATCGTTGAACAACTCTTGATGAATAATCTACAAATCAATAAATAGTTTCTCGATAGCTCTCATATAAGGCAAGATTTGAATTTTTGAAAATAAAAAAAAAAACTTCGAGATCTACCACAGCCTGTAGGCCTACCGAAAGGGATTTTTATAATTGAAACGTGTCAAAACCCACCTTGCTTCTTATAATTTTTTTAACACACTGAACGCTCACTTAATCATTAGACTCAAACCAAAAGACGGAGAGAGAGAGAAAGAGAGAGAGCGTGTGTATGTACTGTGTGATTCCATCCGTCTCAGGCAGCAGCAGCTCGCTTGCTTCCAACTTTGTTTCCTTCAGGTTGCCAACCGAGAACGCTGAGGAACTTTTGGGCATCTCAGGGGGTTAAGGGAGTGCAGAAGGCTACGGGGAAGATCGTTGCCGCCATAACACTCTCTCTATATGTTAGCACATTTTTGGGTAAACGAAGTGTCGCTGCTTTGCACTAGATAGGCGGGCACTCTTCGTGCTTGTAGAATTCCCGCATCTTGCCATGTGGACAATTTCCACTACGCACTTCAGGAATAATTTCTCGCAACAACTTTCTTCTCTGGCTGACAATTGAATTTTTTAAATTTTTAAATGAGAGAGCATTTTAAGTTGAAAAGTCTAATATAAAATATATATACTCGAAAGCGCTTCTTAGAATTATTTCTCTGGAATAATGTTTGAAAATAAGAATACTAATTCTTGATTCGTTTGCTTTTGTTATTCGTAAACGTACCCGATACTTTAAATCAGCCTGCCGGCTATTCTGAGTAAAGATTATCCATATTCTCTCAGCTCAATCTGGTGCGTATTCAAGTAGTACGTAATTCTGATTAAATAAAAGGAACTCAGAAACGAATGGGAACTCTAGGATATATAATTTTCAGTTTGGCACCTTTTCCAAAACTAGAAAAAGGATGAAAAGTTAAGCAAAACGTATACGTAATAGCACTCACCAAGTAGTCGTAAATTAGTTGATAGAGTATTAGTTTCGCTTTCGGGAGGTCGTTGGTTTGATCCAGCATCCTTCCAATCCCGGTTGAGGGTTTTCCAGTTTTTTTTCGATCACACCAGTCAAATGCCGAGATGGTATCTTCAACTTAGGGCCTAGTCGACCCCTTTTCGCCTCCTTTCCCTTCCCTTACCCAGCCCTAAGCCATAGATGGCTTAAGGTCAGAATGAAATCAATTCAATGTTATAGCACCACACACGAACCATGAAGAATAGGACCGGTTTCACGGAAACTACAGCATGCATAGATTCTTAAAGCTTTAATTTGTCACAAGAAAAATAGGAATATCTTAGGGACTGTTCGTTATCCAATGCCGATCTAAAATCCGTGAGCGTAACCACAGGATTACGGAAGCTGGATATGTTTTATTGCTATTCTACAAAATAGATTCATACCCAACCAGTTATTTCATGTTATTAGTTTCCATCAACGAAGCTCTATCCAATCTCAACAAGATCAAAGAAATTCTTTGTTAGTTTCAGAATATTACAAAGTACAAAACCTTTTCCAATGGAGAATGCCAAAGTTGTCTTGAACCACTTAAGTCTCAAGAAAGAAAATTTCTGCGCATCCTATTTTGTTTCGTTTGAAACAAAATGTTGCTTCAGTTTTGTACTTAAATTTCGCGTCATGAGTCGCCACTGCCATTTAAAAAAAATAATATTTTAATTTATTCCTATAAGTTCCTACAGCCTGGTGTTGTTGTTCTGTTGCCTAGAGCGTGTTGTTATTGTTCTTGAATAATAATAATAATATGCGAAAGATGTGGTAACATTTTGTCGAGACCACGAGCCGCCACTGCGTGATAGGTTATCCACGGCTTCAGAACATTGCGAATGCGACGGATGTATGGCTCATCTCTGTCGGACTTACAGTCTGTGATCTAGGAGAGACATAAATATAGAAAACTAAGCGATTCGAAAAGACCTGCCAGAGTCAAACTGATATTTTCCCCCACCGTTTCAGACCATGGCAAGTCTAACGGTGAATCATTCATCTCTGTGTGACTTGCAGTTACTGAAATCTAAAATCTAGGGGGGAGACAAAGAGACATACAGATGAAGAATATTAAGCGATTGAAAAGGACCTGCCAGTTTTAGAGTTTATGTGATAGGTTATTCCACGGGTTGAGACCATTGCAAATCCAACGGTGTATGGTTTATCTTTGTCGGACTTGTAGCTACTGAGACAGTGGCGTAACTACATTTTATGGGCCCCCCAGCAAGCGAACACCCAAGGACTTCTCCGCCAACAAAATTTTCGCTTCTTGAATGGTAACAGTGGCGGCTCGTGCTTCAGATGTTAGGTGGTGTACGACATGTCTTATTATTACTATTATTATAACAAAAATAATACAACATGCTGTAGACATAATGTCCTAAAGATTTACCTAATTATGCACAAAGATCGCACATATTTCTCAAACTAATTAGTAGGATATTTAATGTACAACATCCACAAAATATCGGAAAGAAGTTCATAGAGCCAATACGCTTGTTATGTAAATCCAACTAAATATAATTGTAGGATATACCAAATATTAAAACAATACTTATCTACTTGCAGAGCAAGACCATTGTTCTGTCCTTGCTTCTAATATACTTTCCGATGACTTCATTGTTGAAGTCTTTCAATCCCGTAAGAAAACTCGCTCAACTGATAACATTGCAAGTGCAGATAATTGTACACCGCACACTCCGTACACATAATTTAATGTTCTGTTGTACTCAGCCTCCTTTAATGTCAATTAAATCATTTACGAATTATACGTTAGAGCTCTGGTTCGAATACAATTAATGTGTTGTTCTTCAATTATACACACACGAAAAAGAAACACGAAAGAGAATAAATCCGGATTTCGTCCACTTGTCAACACGTGTCAAACTGTACTCCCGAGCGTTATTGATTCTGAGTCGTCACAAAAATGTCTGAAATCCAAAAATCAAGGGGGACGGAATGTTAATATTAAAAGACGGGTACTGTGCCTTTTTCGGTAAAACTCAAAGATTTTACAGTAACACACACACATTTTACAACTTCAAACGATTGAGAAACAAGCTTTGCTTTCAATGGAAGAATTCATCACTACGTCACACCCAACTCCAAATTTTAATTCCCTTCCCCACCCCATCACCAAACACACACCATCAGCTTGAAAATACTGGCAAATCTCTGGATATCGGCCTCTCTTTCCACTCTCCTTCATTTGCTTGCAAAATGGCCCTTTTGCTTGCTTGCTGAAACAAGTGGTAAGAACTATAAAAGACTTCTTTTTTTTTCCTTTTCCTTGGGCGAGCATTCATTCTGGAGGATTGTTTTGCGAAGGAGTCCGCTCCTGGGTCCTAAGGTTGGTGGCTGGACCTCTTCAGTTCTGAAAAACAAGAAGAGAAGGACGGGTACGGAAAGAGAAGAGGGAGATGGCGTTGGTGCTTGTAAATTTGAGAATGGCAATTTTCAGATGAGAAATTAAAAAAAAAGTTCCGAATCGGCTTATGCCAAAATTGCTCGCGGTGCTTGATCTAGAAGAATCCCCTCCCTACAAAGGGTAAAAAACCAATCCTGCAAGGTCAGACCATCTCTTAATAAAGGAAAAGATACTCGAAGATTCAAGTTGCAATCCTCAGATAGATTTAATCACCGAAGTCTGAAAATTATGAGCAAAAATTTGCTTCTTTCTATTGAGGCATGTTTATTTTTATTATTTCTCCGACTAAGGCAAGGCAGGTTGATTCGAACCATTGGGATGCTAAGGTGGAGGGCCCCTTGGAAGAGTCGGGCACTTGCCTCCCCCCCCCCCCCGCGTTGCGGGGTTTCTTGCCATAGTAGTCACGCCCCTGTACTGAGATCTAGGAGAGAGACGAATGCAGCCATATCAAGCGACTCAAAAGGACCAACCACTTTTAGAGTCAAAATTATAACTTTTCCCACCGTTTCAATAGATGACGAATCCAACGGTGTATCATTCCTGTGTGTGATTTGTAGTTACTGAGAGGGGAGGGGGAAAACATGCAGATGGAGAATACTAAGCGATTGAAAAGAACCTGCCAGTTTAATTGCTTATGTGATAAGTTATTCCGTGGTTTGAGACCATTGCAATTCCAACGGTGTGTGGCTCATCTCTGTCGGTCTTGTAGTTGCTGAGATCCCCCCCGGGGGGGGGGGGGACAGCGGACAAACAAGACAAACCCTATATCTTCCCTTCCGGGTGCGCTAAAAAATAATATTATAGCTCAGCGTTTCTTAACCTTTTTCATTCTGCGACCGCTTTTACCATGTTTTTCAGCCGGCGACCCATAGTTATTTTTTTTCTGTAATATTTGCTTATCATTTCGAAACATGGCAATTGATTTACTCTATTTGATAATAAACAGTGGTGTAATGGAGGAATTACAGCGTATACCCACCTTAATTTTCTAGGAATCATCGTATGCCCACCTAAAATTTATAAAATACGCAGATATATTATATTGTAAGCGTGAGGTGTCGTTACAACCAGCGAAGCGTATAGTCACCTAAATATTTATCATTACGCCCCTGATAATAAATATCCCGATTATATTATATAAAAAAAATATTTCAACAAACTACATTACTACAATATACAATATCTTCTTGGAAATTTGTTAATTTTAACATACAAACTCCTATTTAAATTATTTTTCAACTTTCCTCGTGACCCTCTGGGTCGTGACCTCAACGTTGAGAAACACTGTTCCAGCTCTTTCTGGCGCCAAAACTATGAGGCAGAAGTTACAACCCCTTTCCCATTACTTTTCATTTTATATTTTTAATGTATACCCATAACGTACTTATTTAGCCAGAAACGTGGAGGGAGAGGTCAAGGCACGACTTTACGGATTCTTACGATTTCCGGGAAATTGCTTTCTCTGGACTCTCCCTGCAAGGGGCTGACTTCAATTCATGTTTCCTTTTATACTAACTTTTTACTTGGGATTAGAGGCCAGCTGCCCCCTCCCCTGTCCACACGCCCATTGTTATAAGTGAATACAACTACAGTCGTAGACCACCGGCCGATCTGGGCTATCGGCCCACTGGGATTGTCTCGCCAGTCGCTCTCCGTCTCTAGAAGCTAGTTCCGTGGCTACTCTAGAAGCTAGATTTTTAGGTAGATTTCGAAGAAAATATACCTATTGAGATCGGTACGATATGAAAGTGTATATATATATATATATATATATATATATATATATATATATATATATTAACACGCTAGCGGCCATAATTTTGAAGATATTTGAACCAAATTTTTATATGTTGTTTCTAGGCTTAATAGCTCGGTTAAGTTCGTTAATGAGCAAAATCGGTCGCCATCTTGGATCCAAAATGGCCGCCGAACCCATTGTTGTATAGAATACACAGCCTAAACCGCTGGGGCTATTGAAATCAAATTTGGCACAAAGGTACAACATCACTTTTTGATTATGAAAATGTTACCTAATGAGTTCAAAGACGCCATCTTGGATCCAAAATGGCGGACCTAAAAATCCATTTTCCACACCGTTTGAGCTAGAGATACGAAATTTGGCATAAAGGTGCATTATGACGAGTAGCTTAGGGAAATATCACAACATTTGGGAAAAGTCGCCATCTTGAATCCAAAATGACCGCCCAAAATCCCATTTTGCACACCGTTTGAGCTGGATAAATGAAATTTTACTTGAAGTTGTACTATCACAAGTAGGTCACGACAAAATAAGAAAACTTTCAAAAAGTCGTCAACTTGGATCCAAAATGGCCGCCCCAAAAACCCAATTTCCAAATCATTGAAGGTAGAGAAACGAAATTTTCAATGAAGATGTATGACCAAGAGTAGGTTATAATAAATGGGGCAAATCTTCCCTTTGGGGGCGCAGCCAACCGTGGGAGGGTGAAGATGTACTCCGTGGTGGTGTAGTGCTGCAGGGAGATTTTGGTTGCACCCTCTCAAAAGCACTGAAGTTTGGGGGCGAGCCCCGGCTCCCAGCGAAACTTCGAAATCTACCTCAGCCTGTAGGCCTACCGAAAGGGATTTTTTTTATTCCCGATCTACCTGCACGGCTTGGCGACATATTGGAAACACTTGCGGTACGAATAGCCCACTCTTGCGTATCTTGAACTATAAGAACAGCGAGAAGCGCTCAACCCGGCAGCTGCAGTTTAGTCTTGTGGTCAAGGCGTTGGGAAGCTGATCTAAAGGTCCCGTGTTCAAACCCTGGCGTTGACTTTTTACATTTTTAAAAAGAAAATTAAAGTTTTTTCGTTTTTTATGTAAATACACAAAAACGAAATTTAATAAAAAATGTTATTTATAATTTCGAAAGAGGCTACTAAAAACTAGGATGTATATAAACGCACCAGGGCAGGATGCGTCCGAAGTGAGCTGGGCTGCATCAGCCGCCGGTTAGCGGTGGACATACACAAAAGTACTGTTTACTTAAAAGTTGTTTTGTACCGAAAGTATTTCCAAGTGGGCTCTCCCCAGCCCTACAGATCTAAAAAAAAGTTGCACTCTAGAAACCGTAAAAACTTGAGTAGTGCGTACATGAAAAGCCGGCCTAAGTAGTTAGGGGAACATGACATATTTTACAAGAGTCGTAATGGGATATTACAAACAATTTCTTTAAAAGTAACTTGATATCAATTAGATTGAAGATAAAGAGCTCGCACCATACAGTGGAAATGTTTTGATTCGAAGCAGTAGCTTCCTGCAATATAGCCATGAAATATTTCTGTAGTCCATACGCAATGCTACCATGTTTCGGCAGGAAAAATCTGAGAGGAATGGTGGAAGGCAGACAGGATTACTGAATACAGAACAGTAAGCAAATTACATGTGGTTTGCTTGCTTTGCTTAGCCGGTAAATTGTATGATGAGTTTGTATATTTGGTGCAAGGAAAAACATTAGAAGAGACCAAAAGTTAAAACGAAATAATCATGGCTGAAAAAGTGGACAATAGTGAGAGCCAAGAGGCAGCTAGTGACATCCCAGGATCAAGTACGGAAAACGAAAAACCGAGCAAAGATAAAGTAATATTTGTAACAGCAGAAGACCATAAATCCCCAAGTAAAGTTACACTACCTGAACCAGAGGAGCAACCAGGTCTAATTCTTCCCAGTGGAGAAATTAATTGGAGTTGTCCTTGTCTTGGAAGTATGGTAGTGGGTCCCTGTGGAGTGGAGTTTCGTAATGCATTTTCATGTTTCCATTTCAGCAGTGCTGAACCAAAGGGTAGCGACTGTCATGAAACATTTAGGGTAATGCAAGAGTGTATGGCTCAGTACCCCACGCTGTATGGTAAGAAGGAGAACGATGATGATGAGGATGAAGATTTTAGTGATATGGAAGAAGGTGAAGTGGAACCTAAGGCTATCGAGTTACCCAGTAAAGTAAGTGATAAAGATGCGCCCGAAGTCTTGGAAGCTTTGGAGGAGAAACAAGTTGAAGAAACCTCTTCGTCTAACTCAATCGAAGCTGCGAATGAAAAAGGAAGTTTAAAGGAAGATCAATATTCTAAATCTTGACAGGCTCTGGAAGTGTTAGATGTGTTTTAGTGTCTTTAAGTACAAAACGTACGTATCGTCAGTTTTTTTACACATATAGTCTCAGAACCCAGTCTGCAACAGGTGCTGGGCTCTTAATATGATAATAGTTGAGGAGTCGCACTCAAGTGTCTTCAGGCATCAAATTCCATTTCCTCAATGTATATTACCCACCCAGGATATTAGAATGTGACTTCATAGTTAGAATGCAAAGTAAAGTGACCAGATTTTGAGGCAGAAAGAAAGTGGTGTACTGCATTGTAATCACTTCGTGGTCCTTGTACTGATTTTATCTTTGGCATTACTATAGTAGTGACGCACCAATTTTAAAATCACTAAAGCCAAACCAAAATCGATTTCCTTTTTCGTAAATTATCTTAAATTACTGAACATATGAACGTGGAGGTTAGGTGCGGTCATGTATCTTTACAAAATATATTTTGACACATATTCACACTTACCTTCAGCACACAGGCGTGTTAACTCTCCCAATTTCCATTAGAAAGTCGTGTACGATTGTTTCGGGGCCTTTTCCTTTCCTTACATAAATACTCTGCTAAATAACCTTCAAAATGCACTTTCCGTCGTCATTTCCAAACGATTCAATAACAATAACGCAAGAAATGTAATAATCGTCACAAAAACACGCCATTTCAACACTGCCTTACCATCTTCCACATGACAACAACTGTAACTCTACGGAAAATAGTTCCTTCTGCCACAACATGCAGTGCGTCCTAAAACATCTTCAGAACACACTTAAACTATATCATTATTCACTTCAAATGTTACCAACATCAATATTTACCTCCCTAATACTCTCAAACATCACACAATTATCTCAATTCCTCCTGTAAATTTCTAGGAATCGGCGCGTCACTACTATCGTTTAACCCTTATCTTTTTGCAGAACTACTTTTTTTTCAGATTCTTTGTTTTAGGTTAGCTGAAGTTGGGTTACATTAAGAATGAAAAAATTAAGAAGTACAGGTACCGTACTTTGAAGTGATTATAATGGAGTTGCTCCAAAATCTCTTTTTCTATTAGTCAAACTATCAACGAATGAACAGTTGAGCAAGTCTTCTCGCAAGGTATTTAAAAAGGTGTGTTATTTATTTAACAACCTTCCTACGTATTTTGCAGGGCATAGGTTCAAGCATAAGAGTTCTGTGAAAATCAGGACGCCTGGTCACACTAGTTAACTTTTGAGTGCGTTTCCTTAACTATTTGTACTCTTGGTATGAATGCAAGTTGGTCTCATTAATGAATGTTGGGGACCTTCAGGGTATTTTCTTGGGTTAAGTAGACAGTATTTAAGGAAGTGCACTCAAGATTCTGGTACTAGCAAAACACCCTTTCACGCTGTACATAACGAGTTACTTACGCGGCGGATTATTGTTACCGTAGATCCTGGTAGCTTTGTCCAGTAAATAGCATTTACCTAATAATTGCAACGGAGCGAGGAGACGTTAAAGTAATTAACATGAATTATTTACTATAGACAGAGCAGTTAACTGCACACATTCTGGTAAGTTTACACGCTGCTAAGTACAATCCAGAACAATAATAATAATAAAAAAAATAGTACCTACTAACAAAAAAAATTGGTCTTGGTACTTTTAAGACAACTAGTACTTTCTTGAAAGCTACTGGCTCTCCTTTTTTTTCTATGGTAAGGTGTGTTAAATATTGCGTACTTTGTTTCCTTCAGCCTCGTTGGGGTAACATTGTCCACCTAGAATTTCAGAGAAATACCAGGGAATTCCCAGAAAGGTCTGTTAAAATCTTGCAGAAAGGATGAGGACATTTGCAAAAGCCATCTAGAAAGTGACAAGTGGTGCGTCTTCAGAGCGGAAGGCAAGTGCAAACTTAAAAGAAAAGCATACAAAGTGCCCTGGAATGCCTACAGTCTTCTCTGCTAAAGAAGAACAGCTCCTGGTGGCCAGCGCCAATATTGGTTTAAAATGAGGGTTCACATTAGTCCCAACTGACATTTTTTTTTGGCTTGAATCAGCGCACCACAGGATTTTGCATTCCTTATTTATTACAGTTATTTGAATCTCAAGACCTGGACAAAGATACCATTCTAGGGATAACATTGTGCAGAGTATTCATTTCTGCTTTAAAAATAGGGGTGGACAAAATTACTCCACCCACCGGGGTAACTTTGTCCACACGTATATATTTTTTAAATAAATAATTTGTTAACTAAATCTAAAATGGAAACATATATTGATTTCGCTTTGTCCAGAGCTTTGAAAGGTATTTTTCATATTACATTTTGCGAAGAATTACGAACTTTACGAAGCAATACTTAAATTTTTGGTACAAAGTTACCCGGATCTACGGAATGTAATATTTCTTCTATAATACAGCTGAGAATCAATTTCCTTGAGTGCATATCCTTAGTTTAAAGTATTATTTTGGCTTTCAGTAAAGCCCGAGTGCTGGTTCCGAATCCGAATGGCTTCTTAAATGTTGATTTTAAGTTCGCGGTTGTCTCCTTTTGGTCATGAGTGCTAAATGGGTAGGTGTGGGAGTTTTTTTCGCCTATAGGAATGGCTCATCTTCCATTTTACTCTGTCCAAGTCAGTAGTTAGTTTATTGCTAGCCATGATTTTCAAATAGTTTTTTTTTTTTCGCTAATAATCTGTAACGACCAACTTGACTACAAATAATAGTGGTTCATAAAATACATGGAAAATTGCATGAGAGTGTAGAAAAGCTGACAAGTCTGATACTCAGAGAGGGGGAGAGACAGTTCACTGTATATCAATGTGGTCTAGTACCATGTAATCATCAACTACAAGGGAAAGCTCCATCTCGAGCGGGCTTATAGTTTTAGCACAAGCCATCAACTTTCAGCTCTTAAAGGAACATTTTTGATAGTAGCAGTGCTGATCCAACTAAGATTTTATTTCTTTCACAACATAGTATTAGTTTGAGATTCTTTAAAATAAGATAAGACGATATTTTCTGTGCCTTACAGTGATAAAGCAAATTTAGTAAAATACAGTATTAATAAAAAGATCAAGTATTTCAAAATAACAATTTTTTTCATAAGATA
>JAGDQP010053190.1:1044-13615 GCA_022664845.1 Lepisma saccharinum | reverse complement strand
TATATATATATACAGATGCTTATCAGAATAATGGAAACACCTGAACGAAAGTGCAACTTACCAGATTAATATGGTGTCGGGCCACCTTTCGCCTTCAGAACAGCCTTGATGCGACGTGGGATGGAGGCATAGAGGTCGTGAATGGTAGCAAGTGGAATATTACACCATTCCTCGTGCAGGGCATCGGCCAGTTCTGTGAGAGAGGATGGAGGTGGAAATCGTCGCCGGAGTCGTGTTTCCAAGATGGACCACAGATGTTCAATTATGTTGAGATCTGGGGATTGGGCGGGCCAGGGGAGGTGTTGAACTTCATCCCGATGTTCCTCAAACCACGCTGCAACAACTCCAGCTGTGTGAATGGGTGCATTATCATCCTGGAATATGGCGTCATTGTCCGGGAACAACATCCGGACCATAGGATGCAAGTGGTCTCCTAAAATTGCGACATAATAGTTGGCAGTGATGCGTCCGCGAAGTGTGACCACAGGACCCAATGAAAACCATGATATTGCGGCCCACAGCATCACCGTGCCGCCGCCATGTTTCACAGTTGGGCGGAGACACTGCAGATCATACGCTTCTTTGGGCGTTCTCCACACATAAACACGGCCCGTGGTTTGGAATAGGGTGAATGGTGACTCATCCGACCATACCACACGTTTCCAGTCGTCAACGGTCCAAGTTGCATGGTCGCGGCACCATTTGCGGCGTGCTAAAGCGTTCTGGTCCCTGATGAGAGGTTTGGCCCGTGCAACACGACCCCGTAAGTTCATGTCATGTAATTCGCGGCGGACTGTGATTGTCGAAACAGGTTGGGGGAGGTGCTGATTGAGTTCCTCCGTAATTTGCGTCGCAGTGGTACAACGGTTCCGCGTGACAATGCGCTTTAATACCCGGTGTGCCCTGTCACTGATGCTTTTCTTCCGCCCACTGTTCCGCTTCCCCGATGTGGTTTTCCCGTGTGTTGTGTAGGCCGTCATCACCTTCGACACTGTCCCTGGCGACACACCTAACACACTAGCCACTGCCGTCACACTCACTCCACATAACCGCGCACCAACAATTTGCCCTCTTTGAAACTCTGAGAGGTCTCCCATTGTACACTACCTCCGTCTGCTGCAGCCACTGCACACTCCTGTTCCACGACGCCTGACGTAGTATGGAGACCGACCTAACACACCACCACCAGCAGTCCGGCGCTGCGGTCGCCACGACACCACTGCCAACCCATACATCTGACGTGTTGCCAACTACAGGTATTTCCACTTTTCTGATAAGCATCTGTATATACACATATTCAACAACAAACTAGATTTACTTGGTTTGAACTAGGAATATTTTTTTGTATTTAAAAGGCTATGTATCTATATTTTTGAAAGGAGCTTGGTCTGGGGGTACAGGTTGACTGCTATACCATGCTAGGATTGGAGGTTGGGGCATTGTTTATTTTGCTTAAGATTTCTTAGTTTAGTAAATAGGAACATCATAGGATGGTTGTAGTTTCGGCTATGGTAATAAAATTCGCATAATGGAACAAGGTTGATAAGGTAGCGTTTGATCAGGTGGTTCGGGCTCACCTTTCCGGAAGTCTATGATAGGTTCCTGTGTTGCCATGGTGGTAATGTAGTAATTTGTTTTTTGTACGTATGAAATTTAATAATGGGAATTTTGTAAGCTAGGATTTCGGAAGGTTGAGCTTTGTCCCTCTTCCTGTCTTCTTGTTGGTTGTTGTGTTGTTGGGCTCCATGCTGCCTGTACTTTCTAATTTTGATCCAGTAAAGCTAACAGCGCCTGGGATCTATCCATAAATTCCCTTTTTTTAAAAAAAAAAAATAAATAAATCCGAAGATATTTCTAGATCATGTAAACGCTTATGAAGATCTTTCACCGTGGTATAGTTCTCTAATGCAATATTTAAAAAAAGTTTTGATCAGTCCTAACGATAAAAAATGTACTTTTTGTTCCTCAGTAGTGTCCGGAATATTATGCCTAATTGATCTCAATTTTAGTTTTTAAAAAAACGAATCAATAGGTTCGTCTTGCTGCTGCTGGATTGAATTTATGTCCATTTCAGCTTTATATAACGGAATTTTGGATCTGCATAGCCTGATTACTTTTCTTTTAGTTGATGATATGCTGTTTCTTCCAATAAGTTCTGAGACTGGATTTGGAAAACCAAGTCCAACACTGTATCTTGCAGATACATAGGTAACAAGTCTTTCTGTTTTCCGTAGTCCCATTGTTGTAACGACGTAGGTAGAGTAGGTAATACAAGGGTTTGTGGTTTTAAGCCTTAACCAATTTTATTATAAATGTGATCAATGAACAAGTTACTAATAAGTTAACAAAAATAGGGGCCCTTAGACGACTAATTTCAGAAATGATTAGTGTAGATGTATTCCCCTTGGGTGGTGTTCTTCAATGGTAGGTCCGGGACTAGGTGCCCTGTCGGAAGCGATGCCTCCTGTGCACGAAACGAAGACACCAGAAGCGAGGCCTTCTGTGTGTCTGGGATACACCAGAAGCGATGCCTTCTGTGTGCAATAAGATAAAGTTAGGTAGAGTGCACTCCAGAAGCGATGCCTTCTGTGCATGCGAGGTTGTCTCAGAAACGATGCCTTCTGTGAACAGAGGGAGAGATTAGTTAGTTAATATGCATATCAGAAGCGATGCCTTCTGTATATGACGGATGATACCAGAAGCGATGCCTTCTATGTATCAGGATGTTCCAGAAGCGATGCCCTCTGTGGACAGGTGAAGGGAGAGGAGTTGACCATCCAGGAGTAAGTGATACTCAGTAGTTCGTGCTGCTGAGTTTTATAGGTAAAACTTCTCAATCGATTCCACCTCCGTCTATTTCTTGATATCAGCTCCATCTGGTGTTTTGGTGTGGAGTTGTCTGTCGTCTGCCACTGTTTGTGTCACTCAGTTGTTTGTTTTGATTACATATTTACACACACGTTTGTCCTATAAAGATTGTCGTTGCACTTACGTAATATACGCGTGTCTGTGAACATACGGGATATTACATGCCTCTTGCCTGTGGAAAAAAATAGTGAGAAAAATTGTTTGTTGAACTATTTTTTTTTTCACTGACACTAAAAGAGTTTTCACTATTTTATAAGGTGTTTGCACCTCGTAGAAATCACTAAATATGTTTGTAGAGATCTTCTCAAGGAACAATTAGTTACTAATTTCACTATTTCACAGAACATGCAAATTCCGTATTAATTGGCTTCATTATCCTCGAGTCGATTATATGAATTGGTGGTTGCTATGAACTGTTTTAATATTTATACACGAGGTCACTAATTGCATATATTTGTTCTGTACTTCTTGTCATAGTTTTCTCATGTATTAAAGTTGAGCACTTGGATTCACTGTCCAACGTGCGTTTGGTGGGTTCACTTTTATTGGCTTTTCAGTGTATGCTACTGGGGTATTCTTTTTCAGATTTATTCTTTATGTCGAGTTTACTACCAGGATAGTACAATAATGTGTTGGTATTTTAATGATAAATCTACTAGTCCGTATTTGTCACGTAATGACTGTAGCAAATGAAAGTAAAGAAAAGCTGATTGTTGCTTCTCTTCTATGTTCTTGACCCGAACATGAAGAAAAACATAGCTCTTCGGAGGAATTACTATATGCTTTGAAATGAAAACGTCAGCAGATGTTTGCTCTTTTACTTGGTTAATGAAAGCTTGTGAAATTGAATACCTGTCACTTCCTTGATATTGAAACTCAGGTTACTCGGCTTCTTACAGAAAGAAATAATGTTGTTTTGTAAGTCCAATTTTGCTTGAAAATGTTTTAGTAAATCCTGTCCAATTATTGAAAGCAGATCATTTTGTTCGATAATGCGAATGTATTGAGAATATGATGTGTTTCCAATTTTCAACTTATTCAAAGCGATGTAATACATTTGGACTAATTTCCCTGCTATTCTTTCACGGTAGTTATATGAGCTGTTAGAGTGCAATTCTTTGGTACTTGATTTTTAGTCCGAATCGAAATGGTGCTTGTTGGGTCTATTATTGTTGGTATCATCTCTTCGTGTAGTCTTACTTGAATCAAGGATTTATTTTCTTCTGTGTCATACTTTAACAATTCTCTATTCTCCGTCGATATGTATTGACTGGAAAATATAGATGTATCATCAGCTGGTGTAGATCCTTACGGTTGTAACTTAACCATCTTCTTTTGTGGGACACGTCCTTCGGGTGTTAGCTTAACCGTCTTCTTTTCATTGGTTTCTTTTCTTATTATTTGTTCATCATTTCCTTTGCAGTTTGCGTCCTCGGGCCTACCTTGTCATCTTGGGCTCGGAACTCTGTACCTAGTTTTCCGAATTAGAGTTCTTTTTTTCTCTGCGCCAGCAGATTTGAGCTGAATGCCCTCTTTTGAAGCATATTGCACAGACTGATACAGTTCCAGGATTGTTTTGATTTTTTCCATCCTTCTTTTCTTAATTTTGCTTCCCGCCTTTATCCCCGTTATATATGTAGTATTAATTTTATTTCCATTCTTTCTATATTCCTGTTTTTGGCATGTATTGTTTTTAATTACCATTAAAGATAACTCGGCCAATTTGTTCGTAATGCCTTCCAAATTATTTTGGGATTGGTTTCATTGATTTGAATTAGAATTAATTTGATGTATTTGATAGGCTGATGTATCTGTAATACTTTTGATAGGAGCTTGATCTAGAGGTACAGGTTGACTGTTAAACCATGCTAGGATTAAAGGTTGGGCCATTGTTTAGGTGGCTTGAGATTTCTTAGTTTGGTAAATATAAACTTCGTAGGATGGTTAAAGTTTTGGCCATGGAAATAAAACATGCATATTGGAACAAGTTTGATAAGGTAGCGTTTGATCAGGTGGTTCGGGCTCGCCTTTCCGGAAGTCTATGATAGGTTCCTGTGTTGCCCATGGTGGTAGGGTTTGTAATGTAGTAATGTGTTTTTTGTACGTATGAAATTTGATAATGGGGATGTTGTAGGCTAGGATTTCGGAAATTGCGCTTTGTCTCTCTTCTTGTGTTCTTGTTGGATGTAGTGTTTATGTGCTCCATTCTGCCTGTAGTTTCTAATTTTGATCCAGTAAAGCTAACAGTGCCTGGGATCTATCCATAATTTCCATTTTAAAAGAATCCGAAGATGTTCTAGATTATGTAAACGCTTTTGAAGATCGTTCACCGTGGTATAGTTCTCTACTGCAATATTCTTTAGAAAAGTTCTGGTCAGTGCAATTTTCTTTTAAAAAAAAACAACGAATCAATAGGTTCGTCTTGCTGCTGCTGGATTGAATTTATGTTAACTTCAGCTTTATATAACGGAATTTTGAGTCTGCATAGCCTGATTAACTTATCCTTTAATTGCTGATATGTTGTTTCTTCCAATAAGTTCTGAGACTAGATTTGGAAAACCAAATCCAACGCTGTATCTTGCAGATACATAGGTAACAAGTCTTTCTGTCTTCCGTCGTCCCATTGTTGTAACGACGCCAAACGTTCGAAAAGCATGAAGAATCTATCTCGGTGTTTGTTAATATGACCTGAAAACTTCGTGAGATGAGGAAGGTAAAAAGATGGCTTATTTGCCGTTGCCACATTGCGCTTATCTTTTTTTGGTTAAAATTTGAATCACAATTGCTTTTCCTACTACCTGACCTAGTGATAACTGGTATTTACTAATAAGTGAAAATTTTGAATTTGTTTTCCTATTTTTAGCTATTCGTCCCTAACAATGTGCTATACCTGATAAATATTGTATTTTTATCATTTGACACGTATGTTCTGGTTGTGTACGTAATTTCCACGAATTTTTGATTATTTGGTTTCTTGGGCTTTGTGCTTCTTAGGCATTTACCAGACTGTCCCAAAAGTTCTGCACCATGCAAGGAGGAAAATGAAACACGAATATCAGAAACAAAGACAAACCTTTATTCAGCAAAGTACAGGCCATCATGTTCGATGACCTTCACCCATCTTTGGGACAACAGTTCAATCTGATGGCGATACCAGGTGGCAGGTTTAGAATTGAAAAACTAGCGACAGGCAGCATGCACCTCATCATATGAATTGAATTGCCAACCACACAAGAAATGTGAGAGAGAGCAAAACAAACCATCATCTGAGGGTGCAACATCTGGACTATAGGCAGGATGAGGCAACAACCCAAACCCGTCAAGTTTAGTCATGGTGTTGGTCACACTTCGAGACCGATGACTCGGAGCACTGTCAATTTGCACCAATAAACTGTTCCTCCTCGTTAATGCCTGATATTTCTCGTTGAGTATGGCATACATTCGGCGTAATTGTTCAGAATACAGTTCACCTGTTACAGCACGACCCTAGGGAACAAACTTAAAATGAATTATAACGTCAATATTCCAACAAACACACAGCATGAGATTTTTCCCAAATCTGTCCTGTTTCACATTGGTTAGGGTTCCCTGTCCTTTTTAACCCGCTGTTTCCGTGTGTCAGGGTTTTTCAGAAACACCCACTTCTCATCGCCTGTCACAATTCTCCTCCAGAAACGAAGATCACGCGTTTTTTTAAACAAAGTCTGTCACATTGCCACTCTGCGCTGGGCCTGCTCCTGTGTCAGCTCATGAGGACTTTGCCGGAGCTGTTTTTTGACGTAATCTATGTCACGCAAGGGACGATTTACTGTCCATTTGGATGCCCCAACCCCTCTTGCTAATACGTGTACTCGAGTATGGTTCAGCACTCACAGCATCTTGCTGAGGGCCGTTAATGTCCATCGGAGTTGTACACTTGCTGGGCTTGTCCGCAAGGCTTAAATCACCCAAAGTAAATTTTTTGAACCAATGGGAAGCTGTCGATCGATCCTGTACTGCTTCGTTCTCTACACGACAAATTTCATCCGCTGCAGCTTTTGCAGTTAGTCCTTTTTGCCATAAAAATGGAAGCACAGCTCGAATTGCAATTTGGTCCTCACTCATGTTGCCCTTTTCGACTTTCCGGAAACACTCGTTACACACGCAGTACTTGCGTACAATTGATCCCACGAACCTGTCCTCTATGCCTGACAACAGTTTTCACTGGTGGCGCCACCTATCCTCCCACAGTTTTACCTCATGCGGGTCAGTGTGCTGATAGTGCAAGACTTCTGGGAGAGCCTGGTATTTATGTATCTCCACCATTCTAATGTGTGGAGACGACACCTACCATCACGTAATGTTCTTGCGTCTCTCTCTTACAGTGCCATAGGTAGAGCAGGTAATACAAGGGTTTGTGGTTTTAGGCCTTAACCAATTTTATTATAAATGTGATCAATGAACAAGTAACTAATAAGTTAACAAAAATAGAGCCCCTTAGGCGACTAATTACATAAATGGTTAGTGTAGATGTATTCCCCTTGGGTGGTGTTCTCCAAGGAGAGGTCCGGGACTAGGTGCCCTGTCGGAAGCGATGCCTCCTGTGCACGAAACGCAGACACCAGAAGCGAGGCCTTCTATGTGTCTGGGATACACCAGAAGCGATGCCTTCTGTGTGCAATAAGATAAAGTTAGGTAGAGTGCACTCCAGAAGCGATGCCTTCTGTGCATGCGAGGATGTCGCAGAAACGATGCCTTCTGTGAACAGAGGGAGAGATTAGTTAGTTAATATGCATATCAGAAGCGATGCCTTCTGTATATGACGGATGATACCAGACGCGATGCCTTCTATGTATCAGGATGTCCCAGAAGCGATGCCCTCTGTGGACACGCGAAGAGAGAGGAGTTGACCACCCAGGAGTAAGTGATACTCAGTAGTTCGTGCTGCTGAGTTTTATAGGTAAAACTTCTCCATCGATTCCAGCTTCGTCTATTTCTTGATATCAGCTCCATCTGGTGTTTTGGTGTGGAGTTGTCTGTCGTCTGCCACTGTTTGTGTCACTCAGTTGTTTGTTTTGATTACATATTTACACACAAGTTTGTCCTATAAAGACTGTCGGTGTACTTACGTAATATACGCGTGTCTGTGAACACACGGGATATTACAATATACTAAACAAAACTGATTATAATATAAATGTTGCAAGTGAGTTAAGTGTCACTGGTAGAGAATGGGTATGTTACATGTTCATGCTTCTCTGAACATTTTTTGGCATCTGACTTAAATTTCGATTTTGATCTTATATTCCACATAGAAGGGGGTAATTTGTCCCATAGACAAATTATGAATGATTTACTATAAATCTCTTTGCGATGTTTGGGAAGAAGTAGAGAATATCCTGCTTCTTTTTTATGACGTGCAACAAATTGATATTTGCGTATAAACATGAAGGGGCATTGTGAGTTAGAATACTGTGCATTTTTACTAAAATATTATTTTTCTCACATAAATGAAGTGGAAACTAGCCCAGTTCAGTCAACGCTGGTGATATATGATCGTAAGAGAGGAAATTGCAAACAAAATATTATGCATATGTCATACATCCGTCGGTTTAGTGGAAAGATTAACTGTTAGGTCATTGTATATTACATCATAATAGTCATATAATGGATGTGCTAAAGTCTGCGCCAAATGAATCTTTTGTGGAGGAAAGTGTTTCAGCTTTTCAAAGATGTATAATATAGCATACACTTCTTTGGTTATGTGTATTACGTGTGCGTTCCAAGTAAGATGGCTGTCCATGATGACCTAGATTTCTCACTTGTTTAGCATATTCTACCTTAGTTCCATTGAACACAACTTGAGGAAAGCTTAGTCTACTCAATTGGGAAGCGTGGGTAATGTTTACCTGCATTCAGTTAGAATACACAGGTTATTGTTTATTGCCTCCATTGCATCATGCACACAAGATAGTTGAAAATGAACATATAATTGCAGATCATCTGCATAAAGATGATGTTTACATGTACAAGAGACAGGGGATATATCATAAGTATATAAACTGAAAGGTAATGACCCTAGTATAGAACCTTGTGGTATTCCTGATGATGTCTTAATCCAAGAAGAATAGCTATTATTTATTGAATGTAACACACTGTTGACGATCTTTTAAAAAGAAGAAAACCATTGAACTGCAATCGGCGCAGCGCGAAGATATAGAAAGAATCAAAGGCACGACTTGCATCGTTTAATGTTAACAGAATGATTTATCCTTTATCCATGGCGCTTTTAATGTCATCAATGACCTTCCATAACGCTATGGACATGATATGCATGGAGCGAAAGCCATACTGCAAAGGATCGAGGAGATTATGTAAAGATAGAAATGCTGTGGTTTGCTTGTGCAAAATCCCCTCCAAAATTTTTGAAAGTGCAGGAATTATACTTATGGGCCAATGGTCACTCAGTCCGGACACATTTAATTCTTCGGTATGAGTAAAATTAGCACATACTTTTAAGAACTGGAGAAAATTCGAGTGGTGAGGCTGGGCATTATAAAGAGACTAGGCGTTATGAGCAATGCATGTCGATACCAACGGCCAATTATTGTAACAGATTTTTCAAGGGTTTTCCTCAGTCACACTGGACAAAATCAGGGACATTACCTTCAACTTATGCCTTGGTCGACTTCTTCCCTCATCATTCCCTCACCATCTGAGACATAGATGCTAAAGACTATACATAATAAATTAAAAACCAACTACGATGGACAACGTTTTCAGGAAGATTATGAAATGGAAAATACAAGGAGAACTCCATGTCTAGGTATCCTAGGACCAAATACGAACTACTAACAGTATAAATGGGTAAGAAGTGAATAATATATTGTGTTTTGCGCTTGACGTTCAATTTTATTTCTCGCATGTAAGGCGCTAGTCATCTGTAATCATTGTCGTAATATCTCTGCCGAATTGTCATTCACATTGTCGCAATGGAGTGTTTTAACCTGAGTCACAGTCCTCTAGCAACAAATCATGTTTTGCTATGAAATGTTGATTATGTGATGAACTAGGATAATCTAACAATCGATTTAGTAATAATGCCCCATTTTAAAAATAAATATTTCCTTTAACAAAAGAGGGTTACAAAGGTCGAAGAAGAGCGTGAAAAGTAAAAGTGTTAAAAGAAACATTTAAACAGTTAGCTCTTGAATAGGGATGTCATCATGCTTGTCAAGAAGTAAATTACTTTAGTGAATAGAAAGAGTGAATTTCATACGGTTTTCTGTCCCGAATCCAGAGTTATTTGTACGTTACTAGTTTCCTGCCTTTGGCGGTTCGAACCTAGAGATCTTACGCACCAAATGATATATTAAAAATATTTACTTGATTTTTTTTTACATTAATAAACCAAAGAATTAATTTTATTAGATACAATATATTATCTTTAATGATAAAATGTTCGACTATTCTTCATTAGTAGGTTTCTTATTTCTACTTACTTTCCACTCTAACTTAACCACTACTTAAATTTAAATCAGTGACTTAACTCGTATTCATTCTTTAACTTACGAATTCTTATTTATTTTGTTAGTACGAAGGTAATAAGTAAAAAAAGGTAATAAATTCGTAATAATACATAATAACTAGTATAGGAAAAACATTATTTCACAAAGCGTGGGCTTATTCAGCCTGAGAGCCATCAGGTAGATCTGTGATTTGGAAAGATTGAGAATCGCTAATCTACTTTGGCTTTTGGTCGTGGAGGATGGGACAAAACGTTTAGTAGACTTTAGTCTACAAGGACAGTAAACTCTATATTCACCAATGTGAGATGTCCCAGAAAAAAGATACATTATAAAAGGTGCTGTAGTAAAGCCTATGAGAGTTTCATTTAAATTCAAGCTTGATATGAACTACAAATTCACAATATTGTATTAATACCACATGTACTAATGTAAACCAGAACAGAATCAAAGGCAGCAGAAACTGGTGTATAACTTAGTATATTTGCAAATGTTTGCTTTGCTCGGTGCCCCATTCATTTTGCATTCTGACAATACGCTAGACATATTTAAAATGATTATGAAAAGAGTATTAACTATTATTGAAGACTGTCTATGGCGAACCGCAAAACCCTTAAAGTCAGGGGACTGTCGAATGAGGCAATCAGGATATCGGAAACATTATAATGATTCAGGTGCAAGATCAAAAATCTAACCACTGGAATGACAAAAAGTTGTTGAAATTTATCTGGCTCGTAAAAAATTATAGGTACATATTCAGGGATCAGGAGAAGACCATTGAAAAGCTCTGCATGGTTTCGAAGCAAGGGTCAACGTGTGTTCTAACAGCTTCTTCCTGCCCAAGGCGTTTTAGTACAAGTACAGACTGGATCACACATTGGCCGATCGTGTGGTCCCGAGTTCAAAGTTAGTGCAGTCCATTGTACATACTTACTCGGAGTCCACTTCATTGAGAACACGTAATTAATATTGTTTCAAAAATTACATGAACGGGCATGGTGTAAAGACTTTTGACAGGGAGATGGATCAGGCGCATTAAAATAACAGAACAATTATCTCCAATCTCTCCAATACATGTTGCTTATTTTTTGTTTACTTTATCTTGCGCTTGCGAGCAATTTTCCATTTCCTTGCATAAGTTAGGAGCTCTTGATTGAGAAACACTTTTTCATTAGAATACCCATATGTATTACACAATTTGTAAAGTTCGTTTCGTACTTCAATAACGAGTTCAATTACTTTTAAGGTAATGTTTGTAATAATTTGAGAATTGTGTGCAGACACTTTTGGGACATTATTCTGTCCCAAAAGTGGCTGCACACAATCCTGAGGTTACTAGTAGCATTTCTTTAAAACTAATTGTACCCGTTATTGAATGACGATACCAACTTCAGTCCGTGAAAGTTAAAATTTGTTTACCTGCACGAAATTTTGAGTAATTTGACGTAAAACGAAAAATGCGGGAAAACCCACTTGGATTGAACTTTAAGTTTCTCAAACTGTAAAACTCCTTAAACTAGACATAATATATCCACTCTATTTTCTTCCATCTTATTTGTGGCACTACTATATGAAGGCATTTTTATTATAAGACGGACGTAGAAGAAAGACGGACGCTGACGGAGCTTATAACGTTAAGGTGTCAATTATAACGTTAAAGTGTTTATTGCGATTGAAAATAATTTTACAAAACAGATTTACGAACCATGTCACACCATCTCACCCACTGTAACAAAATACATACAAGTTACTTCGCGAGAATGTTGAATCCTACTGCAAGATCTAGAAATTCTTTTCAGGATGCGTTTCATACAATCTCCAAAATACTTCAATAGCAGATTATGATCTCTGAAGTTACCAAATTTTCAAAGACCTTTTCTGACTATTGGTAATAATAAAGAAGCTTGAAAACAAAATACGTAGTTTTACTTATTCCAGTATTACCATATCCGAACAAAAACACCAGAGGTGCAAAAAGTGGAGCCAAGTTCTTTAGCCCTAAAAAGGTGTGAAATGGGAGACGGATGAGCCAAGTTCCTTGGTGACAGCATGTAACAGGAACAAAGGAACTTGGCACGAGGTGGCAAGGTTCATGATCCTCAAGCTATTAGGGTGGTGGGGATCCTAAAATCCACTACGTCCACCGCCCCCAACCCTAAGGCTGTTGCCAGCTCGCGCCAAGTTCCTTTGTTCCTGTA
>JAGDQP010053188.1:1964-13615 GCA_022664845.1 Lepisma saccharinum | reverse complement strand
AATGTGAAATTTGCTTCTCTCTACCACCTACTCTTTCCAAGATATTGCTGTTATAATTTTGTTGAATTTTGACATTTTAGCCATAGAGATGAGAAACTCGCAGATTATATGTTATTCGTGTCGGTGATGCAGAATGTGAAATTTGCTTCTCTCTACCTATTGTCGCTTCCAAGATATGGCGGTTTGAATTTGTCGAATTTTGACATTTTAGACGCAGAATTTAGAAACTCGCAGATTATATGTTATTTGGGTCTGTAATGCCGAATGTGAAATTTTCTTCTCTCTACCACCTACCCTTTCCAAAATATGGCGGTTCAAATTTTGCTTTTTCGGTCCCAGACTTATCAAACACGCAAATTATATGTTATTTGGGTCGGTGTCGCTTCCATGATATGGCAGTTCGAATTGAGAAACTTGGGGGTTTGTGATGTTTGCTTTTTTTTAACATAGCAGAGATTCCACCTTAGTCTACACTCATCTTTAGCCAAATGCACAAAACCTTGAATGCGTCCATTATTCCGTAGCTGTCACCAGGCTGCAGGAAAGCGGAGTAATTGTAATAACGACTATATTCACAAGATTCGCAGAACTCATGTAAGCAATTACACACAAGAAATAATACTTTTCTTTGTTCTTTCGCGACAAGTACACGTTCGGTACAGCCTCTGAGGGCTATTTTATAGATTATACAGAAAATTACAGACCACTGTGGTGTTGGAGGTGGTATTAAATGTGAAATTCCACGCTATTTTCTCAGATTGTACATTAATGATCCCCTTATGATCCCCTGGTTATAGATGTACTATATTTTTCTTTCGACAAATTGCGGTTTCCATAATTATTCGTTTGCTGGGAGTATGTGTTGAATGTACAGCGGGTAGTCCTGCCCCAATGTCGGGTGAATATTCAATTACATTCGGAGAACATTGCTTGCACTGGCACTGCACTGCCATGATACGGCGATTCTAATTTTGCTTTTTTGGTCCCAGAACTATGAAGGCCTCAAATTATGTTATTCGGGTTGATGTTGCTTCCATGATATGGCATTTCGAATTAAGAAACTCGAAGATAGGGTCGGTAATGTTTGCTTTCACCTTAGTCTACACTGTAACTGAACTTGTCTGGCGTCAGAACCATTAGTGGTAGTTAAGAAGGTCTTAAGTGAATAAAACGCCTTCAATGCGTCTATTATTCCGTAACTATTACCAGAGCTGCAGCATAAAGTGACTAGCAAAATTATTCGGACCCTGTAGTGTTTGTACAAAATATGGGTTTTATTAGAAACATAATTTGTTACAGCCAACAAAAACAGAATAATGTTACCTTTGGATGGCGCGTGAGATGTTTTTCAGCTGCATTTCGGTGAATAGGTAAATAAGACATACAAATACTGTTTTAAGTAGAATTCACCCTAATACCAAATGTTTGTTGCTTCGAACGGGTAAATAAAACATACTGAACGTGTGTGAGACGTCTTTCGACCCATGTTTTGAGGATAGTTGGTGTTTTTTTACCATCAAAGTACCACTTCGGAGGCTCATATTTAGCTATAAAAGAGACATTTTAGCATGTAATTTAATAATATTGTATCTTAGAAAAGAATCAATTCTGGAATATATGGGCTAAAAAGTGACATATGTGAATATCGCCTCGTAAGCAAAAAGTTGGTGTTTGTTAGTGTGTAGGGACAATATATATCGAGAAAAGTGAAATTGTTTAAGTAAAAACGCCCAAAACGACCTAATTAGGAGCTCGTATTACAACATAATTTCTGAGGTGTTCTTGAAATTCGAAAATAGCCGAATAATGCCATATTGGAGAGAGCTTTCTCGGGAATGTACTTGCACAAGTGTATATTAAATGGGGGAATTAAGGTTAATTGATTAAAGATGTTTGTATTTCACGCTTTGCGTCCACACGGAGTAAATATCTGTAGCATGTATTTCAAGGAGAAAAGGACTAATTTACATACTCCCAACATGGAGGTCGAAAACTGACATTTTAAAATACCTTCTAGCATCTAAATTGTAATTCTGTATGCAAGTCTCGGTAGAAAGACAAGTAGTGTTTGAAGTACTTTGAACAAAACGAAAGCTAGAAAGGAGTAATTCTATCAGAAAATGGCAAACTGACAAAATGTGGTCTATAGGAAAGCTTGCATTGTTTTGTACCCCCATAATTTTATTTATACAACATGTCTTTCTTTTCTAAGGTGAAATATGCACGACTAAAATGCTTTCAAAGTAGCATGCAACTCGCTTTTATAGTATTTGTTCTTGTATGGATAGAGATATAAAGGAAGATATGAATACTTTGCAACTACACGGGAAACTGCTTATTGGCCGATAGTTGATAATAATACCTGTTTTTATAGACATACTTACACATTTCCAAAACCAACTTGGTCACTAGTATGGATAGAATACGAACTGTTAGAGGAGTAAAGTTAAAAGGTATATTTGAGTTAGCCATGACATGTTGGAGTCCATAGAAAGCTTGGCCCCCTCTTACAAGACCACAGATATTGTTACACTAGGTAATAATTGGATACGCTCGTACCCTCATTTTCAAAATTGCACGGTTTTCCCGTACCTGGCTGATAGCAGGTAGTCGATTTCCCAGGGGTGTACGATACGCGGCGTACCATTTTTTTAGTTGTATTTTATAAACGGCTACGAGCTATTTAATGTTGTTCAAACCTATAGTGTATCTAACACATTCAAGGCTACGACCTCAATTTAACATAGCAGAGATTCCAAAAAAGGGTACATTTTGTCGTACATCTTTTGGAAAGAAAAATATCGTAACAATATAATTTCACTTTTTTTTTTTACAAATTGAGTAACTCTGTAGATATAGAACAACACACTTGAGTGTTTCGTAATTTTGGTCTAACTGTTCTTAATTACTCCTTTTCTGTACTTTAAAAAGCAGTCACACCCGCTACCATCCCTCTCACTTTGTCTGATTTTACTTTTGTGTCCTGATTTCTATGAGAAAACAATGAATGATCGCTTATCTCATCCTATCGCTTATGTCTCGTACAGCAATAAGAACAAATTTGGTTGTTACCTTTTTGCTCCTCCTCGGTCGACACTTATGCCTCGTCTTGTACTAAGGACCCCATTCCCCTCTTTTCCCTCACGTTTGAGGAAGATGAATCTGTTACTTTTGGATCTTGTTCGAGCTTCAAATCTCCGCCCTTTTCGTTAACAGTACCTGATATACTTCCTATTTCACTTACACTTTCATTCACAAAAACACTAGCAGTACTCTTCGGGAACACCCCTAGCTTTTTGATCTTCTTCCCTTTCTCCCTCAGGAAACTCTCCTTCACTATCAGCTACTAAGCCAGACCAGTTTGTAATCAGCTGATAATTGTCACTAATGCGTTCCGGCACTTCTGCTCTTGAGTGAGAAACGGTATTCTTGTGCGATGGTCCATTTTTTCTGTTGTAGACATTGTTTGACTGTCGGAAAATTTGTAGAGTTAAGCTCGTCAGGATTCTTTTCTGTTTCGTTATGTGTATATTCAATTAACTGTGACCAATTTTGTTGAATAGTATTGTCTATAGGAAAGATCGGTACATTCTATGAATTTATCCTCATGCACCTAGGTGGAACTCGATTTAATTTCAAAAAATATCCGTCTTTCCCGCTACAGACCTCGTAACGTAATTTCTTATACTATAAACTAATTGATTGACCGCTGATACTATATCATACACTGTGAAACTGTGTACTATTACCTGGTCAGACAATTTTTTGGGTACGATATAGACAATAAAACTCAGTTCTTCAGGACGATCTAACTCAATCGGTAATTTATAACGCACTCCATTTTCCATACATGACACTGATATAATACCCGTTCAGTAATTTCTATATTACTACACTTGACATAAACCTTCCGTAAGTATTGACATAGTTCAATCGCTTGTATTTCTGCAGTCTCAAGCCCCATATAATTATGTATCATGTCATGTATGGCGGCTATAGTTGGACGATTAGGAAATGTACTGATATCCACATTTATCGTATTTTGGCTACAATAATTATTCACATTACTAGTTATTTAACTTCTATATGTCTACTAAATGACACTATTTGCACAAAACACAAACACTAGCACTTGAAACAGCATGCCTCTCTCGAGCGAACTACAAAAGCTGCTAGCACCTCGCTTCTCACAAATTTACTGCCGTGCTAAGCAGGCACTTGCTGGCGGGGACTTGTAAATGCTCTTTAGGCAGCACTGTTTCAAGACTCGGCCATGAGTAAAAACATGTGGTGTCAAGCGGGAGATATTTTCTTCCCAGAATGAGTCCTAAAAACAGAAAATGAAGTAACAGCTTTCACCTCCTTCTTTCATCGGTGTGTTGTTGTTTATACCCTTCGCGAAGTTTGGAGAAAAGTAGAAGTAGGAGCAGGGGCTAGTTTACATAAGTCGTAGCAGTGTTAGCAATTTAGCGAAAGTAGTAGTAAAAACTAACTGCTGCGCTATCTTTTGCCAATTCCTGCTGTTTAACCGTGCACTCACGGCAAGAATATGTAACATAGACTTTTGTTTTACGGTTTCTGTATTGCATTTCCCTCCAGAAATTTATGAATAGCGAGGGTATTTGTTGCGATATACTCCAATTAAGTACAGATACACATTAAGGACACATCAGAGACCTTTGTTTCGTAAGTAACTTCACTATCACCATAATGACATATAGTCGTTTGTTCGCGCATACGCCTCGATTTTCTATTTATGTGTAGTGTAAAGCCAGGAGAGATGGCGCTATAGGAGGGATTGCACAGGTCCTGGAAAGACGGAAAGGAACTGGACTGACGTGTTGCGATTGAAATCCAAGAGAATACGTTACCGGTAGCCTCGTCAGTTGAATTCTTGTTTTTATACATAGTTGTTGCTGAAAGTTATCATCATTTTATTGCGTCTACGATACAAGCTAGGTGCTTGAAGTTTCATAAGCGTGATGTATATTTTCAAAAGAAATGTTTCACTATCAAATAATTATAAATCGAGGTGCATCTGTGCTAGTTATTTGTCTGAACGACTGTTGTATGCATTTTGCGGTCATTCTGGAAATTTGGACCCAAGCTGTGGCGTGTAATCTCTCATACCTAATGAAGATAATTCGCACAGGCAGCAAGTGGGAGAGTCTGCGCAATACATTCATTTAATTCAATGAGAGGAGAGATCAGCAAAGTTAAATATAATTCGGGTTGCTTAACTAATTACTTTTTCGTAAGGTAACAGTTTATAATGTTTTGAACAACAAGGAGCTTCTACTTGGTTTATACTATTAAATGTTATTTTATACCCACGCGCAGTCTCTCCTACCCATGTGCGCAACCTTACCTACTCTAGTAGGATAGTTTGCGCAAATAAAGTTTTTTTTTAAGTCATCATCATTAAGCATTCAATGACTTACGTATATATATATTATACTTGTGTATAAGATACTGAAGAATGTATTTTATAATTTTTGAGACATTTGCAAAACATTAAACTTTTGGGATTTTTTATCTCTCCCGGCTTTACCTTCTGTTGTTGAATAGTCTTATGCTGTAGAGTAGAAAATTGCAGTAATTATTAACCTTTTTGTGGCATGACTATGAAAAATATGCTGAACGAGTGATTCCTCTCTGTATGCAACATTATTAATTTCATTTCATTACTTTAAATTTTAAGTTCAGGTATGAGAAACTGGTTTCGGAAAATGTATACGATCTGTCTCTGAAACCATTGTACAAATTTTGTAAGGTGATTATTTAATTAAAACAAGGGAAAATGTCTTCAAGAAATTATGGAGTTAGTAGTTTCGGAGTTAACGTGATACCATCACAAATGATGCAATATCTCGACAAACCATGTAAGTGTTGTCAATTTACCAAATTACAATCAAATTTGTATCAAGAGAAAATACTTGAACAAAGTTTGTGATTTAAAAGCATACAGCTTACAGGATTCATATGCTCGCTTACCGAGCAAGGACAATCTCATCACAAAGAATTGTTTTTTGGGGGGAATCCTTTCTAAGGCACACTCCTCAATCGTAGGTTGATCAAATACATTCTTTTTGGATTGCTTCGATTGTGATTTAGTAAACTGACAAAGCTAATCCCATTATTTGTCGAGATGTTACGTCACTTGTGGCGATGGCGTCACGCTAAATTTGACTACATGCGTAGTCACGCGCCACTAGACATTTTTTGAACTTCCATGAAAGGACATTTTTTCTTGTTTTAATGTCAATAATCCCCTTTCGAACTTTGCACAGATATGTAGGGAAACACCTTCTAACACCATTACAACTATCTATGTTAGGCCTAGCCATCCAATTCTTCTGGAGTTCTCCCAGTCTATATTCAACAGTTTTCATATCATCATCTAAATACGTATATAAATTTGGAAATGTTTTTCACAATTCCAAGAACTTTTTCTTATTGTAAACGGCCTATTAGTAGCTATCTGTGCTACGGTCACTTTTGTGAAATTCCTCTTGTTTGAAGATGACTATTCTTAGATAATTCCTCTTTCTTATTGCCCTGGCTAGCAAAGAATGCCACTCGCAAAGTGGATATCACTTCTTTTGTGAGTAGAATTCTTGCGTCACTCTTCCCTTTACCCCGAAGGTTTTTTTGTGCTGACTGAGTTTTCAGGGAAAATGACAACAGTTTATTATATTGTTTCAGACATGTGAAGATACTGCTATAGCAATGAAACGTGAGATCAGAAGATTTTCTCTCAATGTGAGGCTGAGGGTATTTGGCGCCTTACACATCGTTGACAGCATATGCTGGATTCTTTGTGCGACTACTTCGAAGGACTGTATACGTTCCCTATCCTGATACAGATTGGTATGTTGTTCAAAATTCGTACATTAAACATTAACATCTATCGCGATCATTCCATGTATATTTTAAATTTTCTTGCTTGCCCCACATTATCGTGAAAAAAAAAAGTTCCCAACTTTTGCCGTAACCCTCGTACTTACGGCTATTTCTTTTTATCCTCCATCAGCTTGTAACCTACAGCATACTAAGGAATTGAAAAAGTAAGATACATAGAGAAAAAGAACACTATTTCGTTTGTACATAGTCTTGTATTAATTCCATGTGTAGCTTACAGATAGGTCTACTCGTATTGCTGCTGAATTTGTAATTCTACACTATCATCCAGTTCTAGCTCTTGTATATCAAAGTAAACATCTCCGATGAAATCTATATTTTGATTGCATAACCAAAAGACGGATATGCAGTGTGGATTATTCAAAACACCTCCTTCCCTGCCCCAGAAATGCTTGAGGTCTTTAGATATAGGTCTTTCACAGAGTGTTAGCAAAATCATCATCTTCATCAATATTTTGAAAACAAAAATCTCTCAACGATGTAGTACCTTCAAGAAATTTTATAACTGCATCAGACGTTACAATCAATCCAAGAACAGCAGTTTTCAAGTTTGGTTATGTTATCGGATTGTTCCCACTGCCCCAAGTAAGCCTTGGAGATAATATTTTCAGAGTTATTAATCATGGATAATCAGTTAAGAAAGGAGATAATTCAAATTGCATAGGGGTTGCCCGAGACCGCAAGGTTTGTTATATTTGTGCCGTAAGTTGTAAAGTAATTCATTAAATCATCTTTAAGAAGCGTTGGGAGATGCACTTTAAAAACTGCAAAGGAGTTGGAGAATGCCTTTGGATGCTAAAATTTTTATCATTCTAAGTCGCTTGTCTGTCAAATTTTGCACATACACCGAATTCAATTTCCAATTGGGTAACTCATCGAATAAAAATAATCAAATAAACTATCCAAAAGTGTTCGCAGATCCTATATGCTGTCCACAAGTTCTAATAAGGGTTCTAACCGTTTGGTAGTCACGCCAGTATTCCACAGGATGATATGTCTCAATGAATGACAAAGTTGAGTTTTGAAACATAAAAAGGAGCACAAATGATTTCAACTTCCTCTATGAATACACTCTTTTGTGATACTTCTTGTAGCTCGTCGGAAGACACATCGAAACCCTTCAATAAGTTTTGGATCATCTGTCAATTTGTCCTGCAAACGACATTCCCAGTCTTGTGTTAGAAGTTCTATTATACCTTTGTCAGTTATCATGCACTGGCAGACATTTAATATCTAAAGATGTTTAGAGTTTTCTACTATTTCACACATCATCTCGTCTTTGAGGAGTGATCCAATATCAAGACTGATTAATCTATTACTGTTTCTCAGGACTAAAGCAAGTAGTAGTTGATCTCATTTTGAAGTTCATGACGAAGTTGATTGTAGCCAAGGCAGTGAAAGATGTTTGAAGTTGTTCCCTTTTTTAACAAGACATCGGAGAAACTTTTATAGTATTTTGGTGGAAATATTAACATACAAAAACATGCCTGGTGACAGCAAGATTTGGAGGAAGAGAAGGAAAATGGCATTCTGAGTATGAACGCAATCCTTGTTCCAGAAGTTCAAATAGAACAGTCACGGTAGTTGCTGAAAATATTTTCTCGGTTGTCGTACTTGATGTGAATTTACAGGTCTCTGGATTTGATGAAACTCTGCAAAAATTTATATGCACTGATAAGAAGACATAGAATGTAGTGACTGAGACTGATGATGGATGGACGGTGCTTGTATCCCAGACATGTTTTTCCTTTATTTTTTGTGTTTTTTTTATGGTAAGGAAGGTTTGTTGGAAGCGCGACTACATTTAAATTTGGAATTCGAAGTCAACTTTCGAATTCATTTTGATGAGTATCCATCGATTCACATTATTTGTTTGTTGTTCAGTTTCATTGTTGGAGTTTGAGATTTTAATATTTAGCGTCAATAAAGCTTTACTAGCATTCATTGTTGTACCAGTGTAATTAATTTGCCGATGGATAGAGAAAAATCTATTAAATCATCTCTGTATGTCTCATACAACAGAGCTACAAGGAGTAGGGACCAAGGACGGCAACCAGTGCTTGAAAGGAATATTGAGAGGGAAATGTGGATTTATGGAGATTACTGGTTTGTCCTACAAAAATGTACCACTTACAAATGTTAAGTAGGTAAAATCACCAATATCTGAACAGTCAAATTTGTCTTCTTCTGCACTCATACACGTTCGCCATCACTTTGCTAATGACTAAGATTCTATGTATTTCAATATTATTTGTGGCCTTTAGTCATCTCAGGTTAAGATCAGAAGGATTTGGACGGAAGTCAGCCAGGGATTAGTTTTGTAGGTACCATCTTGGAATTTGCCACGTAGAAAAGAAATCTGAATTCTGTTAAACAAAGAATTTGCAACTGCATGCCGGACCTCTCTGCCATTACTCATTTGTAAGTGTTATTTCTTCGTAGGAAAGTGACTGAGATAATGCAAAGGGGATACTGGTCGATGAGGAAATGTTTCATACTGCTATCCACTGAGATTCTGCACAGTTCTTTGTGCGACGTGAGGACCCCATGTCTATTTATAACTTCTGGATGCCTGAGGACAAGTCGAAGACGCATTTCATGTAATTGTAACAATTTGTAATGATAGTCTCGCAAGAACGCAAACATCCACGATTTTTGTGCGTGGTTTTGGACCGTCCTGGACATTGATCCCACTGCTAATCGTTTAGGGTTGTCTTATCATACCTATTCTTTATCAGACATGACAATCCGATACAAAAAGCTTTGCCGTTTATTTTCCAGACTATAAGAGCTTTGCATTTTAAGACGGCGTGCCTTGCTCACTAATATCAACTCATGTGCTACCAATGTGTCCCAACTTTTTGATCTTACGAATAATGTTAAGGCGTCGAACAACAGTGATAAAGAAATAACAAACAGATTTTACCGTGGGTCAGCTTCAACGGTATTCTTCAGGAACTCTTCTGAAACTGCTGTCGGTTTGTGTGGTATCGCCAGGAGCAAATTTTCGTATCACCGTAGTATGGTGCATTCTTTAACTGTAATTTCTCCAAATGTGGTGCTAATGTTATTTACCGCACGTCGTGAAGAATGTACACCTAATCCAAGAAGGATGACTGCATCGATTGGGGTTGTATTCAACTGAAAATTCTTTAAGTCCAACTTCGGGTATCTTTGGAAATAAACCAAAGATGCCAGGTTCGAGCTCACAAGGTTGAACCTTTGCAATTGTGAAAAGTTAGTACAGATGTGTTTTTCTTCTTTTAAGTGCAATAAGATATGTTGAAATGGTATTAAGTGTAGCAAGAAGTAGCATTCACTGAAATACGTTGATAACCGTATTCCAAAACTATGCATACATGTGATCACGTGATGGTTTTGTCACCTACGTAAAATAACACCTGCAATGAAAGGAAAGAAAGCAAACATAGCTTTCGCGTTCATAGTACATTGGAAGAGACAAAGGATAAAAAAAAATAGACCATTTTAACGCATATGATTGCCATGGAATACAGAAAATTCAGAAATGCATTTTCAGATAAACTCAAGGTGTTCATGTTAGCTCAGTGGTAGAGCGCGGGACTCATTGCTCCGTGCTCGTGGTTTCGAATCCCGTGTAGGACAATCACTTTTTTCTGTAATAATATATTCCTTAAAGCATGAATAATTAAATAAAATTGTTACATTAAAAGAAATAAGTTTATATGTATTTAGGGAAAAAAAACTTCCGGGTAAAGGGAATAGTGATGCAAGAGTTCTACTCACAAAAGTAGTGATATCAATTTTGCGACTGAGTTTCTTTGTGTCCCTATGGCGGAAGGGGGGGGGGATACTAAATTTTATTATAATTTCTTAAATTTATTACAAAAGAAAACACTGTCCTAGGTCAGTGCTACCATCAGAAATGTGAGATTTTTAATTTCTTTCGAACTACCTTAGGGGGTCCTAGGGAGGCCCTACTGACCCATTTTTTGTGTCTTAGTATGGCAGAGAGCGTTCAAATGCAAGTTCAAGCATAAAAATCGAACTTATTGTTTGCTAGATCCGAAATTAGCTTTATATATGGAAGTGCCGCTAACAGACTCGTTTGTGCGCGTCACTCGAACAAATACCGTTTTTCACAATTCTATCAGCATAAACAATCCCGATAAGTAACTGAAGTGCTCCAATCTATGCATATCCGGTGCACAGTGGAAACTTCAATAGTTAGCGTAGAAACCTAAACAGGAGCTTTATAATTAAACTTCAAGAACTCTAAGCATCCAAGCTTAATTATGTTAGTCTTCTAACTAGCGCTAAAAGCATCTATAGAAGGAAAGTATGTACATTAAAAGGTACGTAATTTATTCTTTCATTAAATAAAGAATTCAATCATAATTGTAAGATCTGTCAGTCTAACGCAACCTGTGTACTCATCAAACTGGTAACATTAATCATCTGCACAAACTTGTTGAGCACATCTTTTTTACATAAAATAATGAACCAAATGTATATAAAACATTATGTACAATGTTTTACACGTTAGTAATACAAAATGAACAAACATTTCATTCAGTTTCAGTGAATACTCATCTTATAGTCAATAACAATCAAGTGTTGCCATCTATCATTCGAAATCGCAACACTTTTCTGTACGCGGCAAATGATACAACAAAATGCTCTCTTCTTCTTTTCACTTCGTAAACAATCATTCCTACTCACACACAACTAATAGATCCATATCATAAATG